>DWFC01000485.1:0-10765 GCA_018247075.1 Hasora chromus | reverse complement strand
AAAAAATAATTTAAAAAATTATGCGATAATCTAGTTCTAATCTAATTTCTTTCAATTATTATCAAATGCAAGAAGCAAAAAGCTAAATATGATTGAGAAAATTATAAATTTCATAGACTCAGCCTAACCTTTCTGGGAACACAGACGTTAATAAATTACAGTAATGTGCTTAAACATTTAGCTACAAACGCTAATTACATATAAGCACACACAGATAAACAAAGTACATAACAAATAGCTTTCAAACAAATTAATTACACACTCATCATCCACAAACATTTCGCCGCAAGTATTTGTTCTTGGATATTTGCAACACTCCTTTACAATGTGACCGGAACGAATTATTAACCACTAGAACGTTCTTTGGTATAATTGTTTATTCTACTACTATATTAAAGTGTACGGTATACAGTTTACAAGACATTGACGTATCTCTCTAACTGTTCTACAATGAAACATTATGACTAAATTATGTATTAGTAACGGAGCCATACATCAAATTAATTATTTTGTTTTCAGGTTCCCTCCTAGTCATACGAGTATATGAGCTATTGTTTAGGTTGTGAGACAGGAAGATAGACGCTGCACCGCTATACAGTTGCTCCCAAAATCATTATTGATAATTTATATTCAATGTTTTGTTTTCAATACTAATAGCTAGAATAATACATATAAAAACATATTATTAAGCGTATGTATTTACTCAGAAATATTTATAAAACCGGAGATTTCGAGTTTTAAGAATACTGATTGGTATACAGACACGTATGATACTTATTATTAGATGGATAATAATTATAATTGATAGATTATTTTATAAATACTTATGTCATTGTCTATTAGTGACTTCTAAGTAGTCCCATTGCTAAACAGTACGTTGATTTTAAACGCCATTATTATTCACGTCAGATTTACTATCGGGTTCAACGAAACGTATTTTTAAAACGATAGGTTCAGTACATCCACCTACACCAATCTAAACATCGATCCAAAACTTAAGTAACTTTTATTTTTAGACGACATCGATTACTAAATATCGTTTGTCTTATCATTAGATAACGTTTTATTGTTTGCTTTATTTTGTCTAACCGTGAACAATGAATTGAATGAATTTATATTTCCAAATATTTATTTTTACTATTAATGATAAGCATTTCAATAACAGTATTACTAAGTGAAAAGCCTTCTACCTCGATTAAAATTAGGTTCCAATATTTAAGTCAAGTGTGCCGATGCCTTACGCCGTAAAGACCAGATCATTGTACTAACTGTAACCGTTTAGTATTGTTCAAAATTGAGGTTGATTAGCACTTCAATCAACGAAATTCGTACTCAGATAACGAACATAGTGTAGTGGACTATCAGAGTGTTATGTCGCAAAGGCTTGAATCTGATAAAGAATTTATTATTCTAGTTGCTTTATTTTAATGTGAACAAAAAACCTTAATTATAGGTCTTTTAAAACTTTGAATGAGAAACATAAATCCAAAGTGTACGACAGTATTTTCTGACACATCAGGTACTCCTTATAGACCAAAACGCTTACTATACAGCTTTTGAATAATATTGAATCATTATTGATCATTTAATGATTCCTTAAATGATATCATATCTGTCTCAATTTTTCTTACTTGCACTTCGCTGGCTACTGTCTCCTAATAAAGCTTCGAGACATACTGTAGATTTAACCTGAGTTTACATACAGGATTTAATTATATGATTATAAATCATTATAAATCATAAAAAAAAAAAATATGGTCAACCATTTTTTGGCATGGTACTCACTTTAACCGACAGGAACGCTATAACGAGCGCCGCGACGTCGCTCAGCATGTGGAACGAGTCGGCGACCAGAGCCATCGAGTTGGTGACGTAGCCTACAATCAGCTCCACGAAGAAGAACGTGCCTGTCAGCCATAACATCGACAGCAACCGGCATTTTTTACCACTGAACTTCCCCATTGCGCCTGTTGACAAGTAACAGTGTAGAGTTATTACAGTTTTTATTCTATTCACGAAAGGATATAAGGTCTTATGTTCGTCGCGCATATTTATTATCATAATTTTGTTTGAATAAATGAAAGTTGGTTATGGTCAATGGCCAATGTTCTAATCATTCAGCCACTATGGAAAATAGGTAATTTATATAAAAAGAATAAAAACATGTGCGTCAAATATCTAGTAAATTAATTATATAAATAGATATTTGATTTTCATAGAAAAATTGCTGGCAGACTAAGCAATTTTCAGACATAAATATTTAAATTAAAAATTGAAATATAAAACACACTTTATCAGCGACATTCGCCGCACAATTCAGTTGCGGTATTGATTGTCCTTAACGGAGCAAACAGCGATGTTCTTTCTTCTAATTGTGCGGCTAGGGAAGGCGTTTGTTTTCATTACCGCAATGGCGAATTGCTTGCATACAAAAGAGTTCCAAAAGCAATTTTACAATAGACGTCCTACCTACTCGATTGTAATCTCAAATTCTTGCAAGAAAACAAATTAAATTTACACAACTCGCAAATTACGCGATATGTTCGCATTTCGTGAGCAATGATTTCCTAAAATACCATAATTTCGACTCACGGCTTTTAATATGATCGACACGATTCGAAGTGCCGTAGGTGAAACCTGCGATAATTTTTACACCAAAGTGCGTAATGATACTTTTCTACTTTACTTTTTAGAAGTTTGGTCAAAAAATTATTGCAACAAGTGAATACAAATCCATGGATAGAGTTGCATTGTTCAGTCAATAGTATCAGCCTGTATTTAATCAATTGGCAGACTAATTTAAGCGTAAGTTAAGTTTATGCAGAAAATAGAATATTTATACATATCAGTTGCAACTGCAGGGTGTTGCAAAAGACGAGAAATACTCATTATAATTCTATTCAGCAATATCCACGATTTTGCAGCTCACACCACCAAACAGGGTTTTGATCCTAATGAGCACTACTGCATCTGTTATGAATCTAAGTTACAGATATTATGGGGTCCAGTAACCACCTACTATGAGCAGAACCGTGTGTGCATGCACTACTTAATAAAAGATTCTGTAAAATTAAATAAGTCATAAAATTTGCAATAAGCTTTATTTTACTCATAATTACATGTATCTTGCATAGAATCAAAAATATTCGATTTGTTTGTTGGCGTCAAAAATTTGTTAGGAATTCATAGACAAACACATTATTTTATATTATGCAGTTGTTTGTTTTTAATATACATTCTTGTGGGCATACAAATCAGTCAACTATAGCATTATACATGTCTGCAGTTTTTACTGATATGTAAAATATACACATATAAATCAGTATACGCCATGAGAATGCAAACAAAAAGAGAATACAATTAAAAAATGATTTGGTTTTGGTCACTTAAATTTAAATACAAAAACTTTATATCCCAAAATAACAGCAAACACTTGTACGAAACTGAATTTATTTTCATGTTATAAATCTTGCACTTGACAGGAAGTGGCTTCTGCAGTCCATAATGTCTGTGACAAAGATAAACTACAGATGTGGTGAAGTTTGAATGCCTTGTGTTCTGCTATGAAGGCTATTTCAACCTCCAAACACAGCAATGCTAACTGCAACTGTTGTTTCACAGCACAACAAGATGTATTATTAATGGCAATGACCAAGTCAAACACGAAAGTTTTTATCACTTGAAAGTATTCAAAACAGAGAAGGAATAAAAAAATTGTCTCACTGTGAAAGACTAAACTGTGATTTCATGTTTCATAGACAGATGGAGCACTCACTGCCACAGAAGTCACCAGTTTTAAATTGACTTGGCAATGAATGATATTTATGTACTGTAATAAATACTTTTTCTATTAAGAGATTCCTCTCTTTAACACTTTGTGTAACATCCTGGCCTTTAAAATCAACAGCATCTTGTATTGGTAATACCTATATGGTGCACAAATATAAATATACTGATAAGCACAATTTGAAGCAAAGTGCTTCCAAATATACAAGAGTAACATAGAAGAACAGAGATAAACTAGGAGGCTTAAGATTCCAATTTGAAAAGTAATAAAATGTATTTCTTCAGAACTTACCTGTATTTTATATTCAGCCAAAACGCAACGCTATCAGCAAGTACCCATTAGGGGTACATATGTCACTATATTCACAGAATATGCACAATCATTTGACAACAATAAGCTCTATACTATATCGATTCAACGCTCTAACTAGACGAGAACATAGACTATTTGGAACTATTGTGGCGCTGAACAACTAAACGCTGGCATGAAATTTATAAACAACTACTTTATGTTCTTTGCCGAATTATCAAAGAAAAAAACACCCTAGCCGAATAAAGTGAAAACTAACACGATAATCGTAACTTCAACGTACAATTTGCAACAAGGCCGAAAACCAAGGAACTCAATTTATGCTTATTTAGTCCCGTCGATTCGATATTTATTCACTTTAGGGTAATAAAGTATGACTAATTTCACTCTCATTCAAGTCCTATGTATTTAAATCCACCATCCGTCCACTCCACTGTCCACACCACATATAAACTGCTGTCACGTCAAGTGTCATTTTATATTTTTGTCAAATGAAAAATACAAAATTCGTTCGGATACACGCTTATTAACAATGTCACGGATTAGAAGATTGTTGGAAAAATCGGAAGCCATGAATATCAACATTTCAGTGCATCAATATAATGGACCATAACATAAATTGTGGGAATGATGTTATAATAATATTACCCCTTAGATTGCTTGACATATTATGATTATTCTTAAAGGAAAGTCCTCAGCGAGCGACGTAATAAAATAACTTCGTGTAATAAAATGTACTAACGTAATTTTCTAAGAAGACGACTTTGCTTTGACAACCTCTGTGGCTTAATAGGTGTTGAGCTGGTATGTGAAACATGGGGGTCACGGGTTCAATTTCCGTAGCGAGACGAGAGCAATCAAGAAATTTAAGAATTTTATTTCATGCCTAGAAATTTTACGGGTAGAACTTTCGTGTTCGACTGTGACGGTACCTCCTTCATACTTATTTGACATTTGTGCCATGAAATAGTAGTTTTCGCATTGATAGCTAGCATTATGCATGCTGAACATGAGGTGTCCAAACTTTGTCCTGTCAGAACCAACTTATTCATAAATGCTTTGAGAGCAGTTACCTCTTATAATTTGGTGAACTGCATGCTCGTGTGCTATTTTATAACATAAAAAATATATATTCAATTACTTAGGATATAAAGGAACCAAGCACTAGATGAAAACGAAATCTTAAAAAAGGATGGGGTTTTTAATGCTGACAAATTCGGATATATTATATAATTGTTAATCGTTACGGCAGCCCAGTTACGAGTTCTGCCAATATGTCAGGTCATCCAATGAAATGTGACATTGTCATTAATTAATGCTTGTCATAAAGTGACAAATGTCACGATGTATTGACGGTCAAGATCTTTTGAAAAAAAATGAGAAAGGTTATTAAAAAATGGTTACAAATAGTTGTATATAATTTACATTAAGCACATTTGAGCCAATGCAAAGTAAGAAATATTGTTTTGTTTAGTTTACTATTTAACAAACACTCGTATGAAAATTAGATAATACATAACGTAGTGTCTAAACTTAGGAATATTACTATGAAATAAAACGGACATATTTCGGTTGTAATGATCCAAAGATGACATTTGCAAAGCTTATCGCAAAAACCTGTGGTTTCGGCGGGTATGTCATACAATATGCCTGCATAACTCACTGTACTTTTGAATATATTGGAGATTTTGTTATGGTAAGCATTATTTTCATTTTCATTTATAATATATTCACGCCTTCAATTAAATACTTAATTTATTAGGATCAATGAACTCTTAGGTAAGAGATAAATAAGAGAAAACAGGCTTTAAAACTTTTAATGGATTTTGTTTGCATGTATTTAAATGAAAGGATTGTCATAATACAAATTAATTAGGAAATGCAATATAAGGCATGTTGGGGTAAGACCGGAAAGGGAGTAACGTCGTATACATCAAAATTTTCCCTATTGCGACCCTATTTCTTAGTAGTGGTTACATTGTGCACAACACCATTTTGTTTTGAATCAACCTTTGGTTCTCGCCAGCCGCTCTGATGAACTGAACATTTGTTATGGTGGAGTAAAAAAAAAAGAAGGCAATGTTGTGTTTTTTGTGGTTAAGATTAGATACATTACTTTAATAAATCTAATTCTCAAAGTAATAGTAGTAGTTTTAAAGGAATGTCTGAACTTACCCCCAAAAGACATTTCTTTTTCCATTGTCATAAACAAACACACGAACACATGTTTACACATATAATATGAATGTAAGAAATGATCAATAAACTATCACTTGCACCATTTTTTAGTAATTTATCTTGAACAGAAGTCAAGAGAATTTAGTTTTACAAAATTTTTTCAGTTGATCTAAAATCTGTCCAATCTTACTCCAACTCACCTTAGTTTGAGGAGTCTTAGTATTTACTAAAGCTGTGAATATAATCCCTGAAGTCCTTTGTACACAGGAAGTATAAAAGTCCTATTTAAATATTAATAACTCAAATATTTCAGTGCTCAGGCCCTTCTATGGAGCCAACATTGGAGACCAATAATGTTCTATTTACTGAACATATTACACCAAGGCTACATAGGCTGAAACGCGGAGACATCATCATAGCTAAATGCCCTTCTAATCCAAAGCAGAATATCTGCAAGCGCATCACTGGCCTACCCGGAGATAAGGTCAGGGGAAAGTTTCCGAGGCGTACACAGGTAGTACCTAATGGTTATGTATGGTTAGAAGGAGATAATTCTAGTAATTCCTCAGATTCTCGGTACTATGGTCCTGTGCCACAAGGTCTGATCACAAGCAGAGTTGTGTGTAGAGTGTGGCCATTAAATAAAATAAGTAGCTTAACTGACTATTAAAACTTAATTGAGATATCTATGAAGCTTGATTTACTTTGCTCACAAAAAACAATCAAGTGACAAAATTAAAATCATACTATTACTATAGTGGGAACTTGGCTTATAAAATTTCTCAATGCATGTAAATAAAAAAATCATAGTCAAAAGAAAACCCTGGCTTCTTTGTAAAAAGTAAATTTTGTATATAAAAAGAAAAAGATAAGGTACTTATCATTAAATCTATTCTTTGTTATGAACATTTTATGAAATAAAAATATATAATTTGATATAAATAGTTTTTATTTAATAGTTCATAAGTTATTAAACATTTTTCGAATAAATAATTCATTCTTCCATTTGTTTTCAATTATTGTTGATTTCCATAGTTTTCACAGATTGCGGCTCCATAGTCAGTTCAATGTATCTTCCTCCATTGAAGTTGATTCTGATGTTGAGTTCACGATTTTTTCTGTAACATAATTATGTAGTTAAGAATTGTATCAGTTTAATTCATAACTCGACTGTGCCCCGCAGTTTTACCCACAGAGAAAAGATATGGGCCCCCCTCCTGTCTGAATTACAATGAAATTCGGGTTAAAACGTCTATCCGATTTTTAGTTGAACCATAAGCTACCAAATAGCGAAAACCTCATCAAAATAGGTCCAGTAGATTTTACGTGATGCTCGAATAAAAAGACAAACAGATAAACAGACAGATAGAAAATTCAAAACAATTTTTTTTAGGTTCAGAGATTAGGGGGGCGATTAGGTTAGGGGGACCCCTAACAAAATTCGCTAAGGTTTTTTAAAAAAAACTTCAATGTATTGACACAGCACTTTTACAATTTTATTATAATTTATAACTTGTCTATTACTGCTTTAGTTTGGTGTTTTGAAGTAGCCAAATATAAAATCCAACCAAGTGTTATATTTTGTCTTTATAATTAGCTTTCAATAAAAAAATGCACCCATTGAAAGCTAATTACCGTGGTGTTTTTTCTTCCAGTACTCTAAACTGTCTATTACTTTTTCTGTCGAATTTGGTCATTTGATTTTGTAACATTTAATTACTCAGTTTAGCAATATAGCTACATGCTACAAATAACAAAATAATAATTTGTGGGTAAAAAACTGTCACATCATATGTTTTTCTCTGTATTTGTTAAATAAAGCTTGTTTATTTATAATAGTACAAAAATATTCTGTTACTCACGTATTGTGCAGAACCATCACTATGTTTCCTTCGGGTGTCAAAGCTGCAAAATGGCCTATAGTGACCAGGCTTTGCCTAGCGACCCTAATTCTTCGGGAGTTTCTAGGAATGAACTTGGAGAAGTGACCCATGGCGTAGAACATGGGCTGCTTGATAAATTCGTCTCTATCACCATACACTATTATTGGTGAATCAACAAAGTTGTCTGCCCAGTTTGGTCCACCTTCCTCGTCCAGACACAGATTCCAGTCTATCCAGCCAACAACATAGTTATTTAAGTCCTGTGTAAATAATTTCAAATTATCAGTTGCTACATAGCATTGCATAGCATCATTAAAACAGGAACATAGAGTGATTCATGCTATTACAGACTTTCACACCACCTCTACCAAATGACATGATACCATGGATGTAAAAATGTTTTTTAAATTTTTGTTTCTCCCAGAATGGATTGAAATTTTTTAGAAGCAAAAAGCAATTCAATCCATTAAATTTGCTTCAAATGAACGTGCAATTAGTTTACACTTAATTTAATTTTCGTGTTAGTCAAGTTTACCTCCAGTATACTGGTTATGTATCTGCCCGCCCTTCTCCAAGACCCAATCTCAACTTTATTTACATCCCAAGGCATCGGACCTGCAAATTTAAATTTATATTTTTCTTTATAAACATGAAATACTTTGTTGCAAGTTCTCTATGTAAGCCTTGAAAGACTAAATATCGCGATATACGGATTGTGCAAAACGTTTGGAAAATGGATTGTGTAAGGCATTTTTAGAAAACCCTAGTAATAAATAGCCTAGGTATATATCGCAGATCAAGTTCCTATAAGTAAATGCTAATGATTAACATCTAATAAGATGTGGCGCATATTACCTTCACAAGCTTCAGTAGAAAGAAGGATTTTGTTAGGGTATCTCGACTGAACCGAGGAGAGAATTGCCCCGGGGACGAAGTTGCCGTAGTAATGTATCGCTATACCATCTATGTAGTCTATCGATTCTGGGACTGCCCGCTCCATCTGATGATCAAAACAATACTTAATTAAAATAGAAATACGACCACATAGGTGCACTGTCGGTTATGTACCTGTATAGAACTGTGGGGCAGAGGGATTCAAAGAAAGAAACATTCAAAAATTATCTCGCTGCGAGAATCCAACTCTGCGCTACATTACGAAGGTGTCAGCACGCAGATTTCAAAGCATGTATGATAATAGGCCTTTATTATCAGGTGGACACTGTATGAATATTTTTTTTAACTTACTCCACGTAAATAGATAGGTAGCATATACCGCTGGTCATCAACAGCAAGAATTAAGGTTTTGTTGAAACGGGAATTCCGTATGGTTGGACCTAGATTATTAGCGATCCAGCGACCCTAAAAAGAATAAGTATTTTAAGATTAATTTAGTTAGTGTTGAAAATACATAAAAAATAACAAATAAATGTATTAATATTTCATTGATCTTTTTAAAGCAATATAATTACATAGAATTTGCATCAACGGAATATGACGCAATAGATGCCTTAGAAGCCTAAATACCTAATAATAAACTTACTAGATTAGACGGAGTCCACCCAAGAGAGTTAAACGTTACAACGGGTATTATACCGTTGAGTGGTTCATTTGTGGTTGTTATAGCCCAGATATCGACTTCGGCTTTTTCGTACTCTTCGATAAATCTGAAATATGGTTAATATGAACTATATAAGTCAGTATGTAGGTACTGTGTAGGCTTGTGAATTTTTCTAGAGCCAGTACACGACGCATAGATAAGACATCTGAAGGTTTCCATTTGGATAAAAATATTCAGGATTTTTCAACCCTCCAGACTTAAAGGAATAGGTCATGAGTTTTTTGGGGTGGGCATTACCTGACATCGTCACATGATTGTGTCCTGAAGCAGTGCCATACGCGAAGACAATGTTTTAGTATTTTATTTAGTTCTTATAGTTAAAACAATTAGCATATTTATGACCGAGGCGATCGAACTTAGTCCTCAGAAGCAACGCATCTAAGATCGATGTCAGATATTATGGTATGGTAGGTATACGATATTCATTTAGCATCAATGTGGTTAGTTTGAGATTTTTTTCACTTTACGTTTGATAGCGCGCTTTTGAATTTCGTATGGGAATGGTATGGTTTCGCCGAGTGGCAAATAGATGGCGCTTTATAATTCCTATACAAACAAACGTGCTCGCTATCGAACTTAGCTCACAGGTGGATAGCATCGTGTGTTACTTCACAACGTACAAAACAAGAAAAATGATATAACACTAACCGAAGATGATAATCCGCGTAGGACTGATAGAACTCCGGCCTGAGTTGTCCGAAGCCGGTGATGGCATGATTGGTCTTCATCCAGACGGGCGGCGACCACGTGCTCGCTGTCACCTTTATCTTACTCGTCGACACCTGCTGGGCTTGTTTTATCATCGGCAACTGAAATATACATTATTTTATATTCAGGATATTTACTTAATGGTTGACTATAACATGGGCTGTCATAAAAATAAATGCATATCTATGATCGAATAAGGTTGTCTCACATAGGCAAATACACATTAGACACAACCCATACTTATATTCCCCACCAGATTGCAATGTAACAGGCTGTGGTATC
>DWFC01000484.1:0-10781 GCA_018247075.1 Hasora chromus | reverse complement strand
CAACTATTTATCCAACTATGGTGAATTGAAGAGAAAGTTATGATTTTAATATACATTTATTTCCCAATTTCAACAATGGAGGTTATATAAAAATTAACTAGCGGTTTATAACGAAATATGAAAATAATAATAACATATAGAGATATGTTATTTGTTTTGTTAATGTATTTTCTAGAAAAAAAGACACATTGACACACTAAAAACAATTAACAACAAAAGAAAAATCATTAATCAATTGTAATAGTTATAATTTAATACTTGCGCGGTAGCTCCACAACATCAAATTACTTAGATCACCAAGACTTAAATCATAGGTGTTTAAACAAAAGTGAACATGTAGATGAAAAAAATATGGAACCTAAAATTCATATAGAAATTTATAAACGAAACGAGACATCTAAAGACATCAAATTCGATACTCCCAATTCACTGTATGCGAAATTCTAAGCTGTTCTTTTGTTATTTATTCCAGAGCTCAGTGCTCACGTCTCATAAAAACATAACTATTCATGAATAATTTTTAACATTAATTTCACATTTACATATTTAAACATAAGTATTGTACTCAATACAGTTATCTATATAGAAATACTTAAAGCGAAATCTTTATACCCCTTTCAATAAAATTAATCCATTCACAGAGGACTGAGAGATGTAGCACGGTCAAAGTTTATATTTTTTGTGTAAAACGTCTATTTATAATTTAATATTTGTCTCTATATGTGTCGAATTTCGTTGACAACTGGGCGACCTCTAATTCTGTGTTTCTTCAACTTAAGTGTTTCTTCAACGCTGAAGCTACGCGTCACGGTTACGTAATAAGTTCTACGAAGTTTGTAGACTTTCGTAGGGGTGCTACGTGCTACTTAATGATCGTAGCTTACACTTACCAAACACTTGTTGCTACACGCCGGTTACTGACTTCGTAGCAGAGTATTATGCAACTTTGATTTTATTTTTGCTTTCATTTCTCAAGTAAAACGTTATAAAAAAAATTACTTGTGTTTTAAATTGTATTAGGCAGGAACGCTTATTTAACCCTTGAACTAAATAAAAATCTTAGGAAAATAGTTTTACATGCCTTTTAAAATTTAAAGTATTTTTTATTAGAGATGTTTGCATGTATCAAATATGCCTTCAAACATGAGACAAAGTGACAAATTTGATTAATTTGTAATGTTCCAGAATTCACAATAACAAGTGGATATTACATAACAGCCTCGTTCCAAATGGCTCATAACGGGATCGGTGGCCACAGATTAAAAATAATTAACGCAAATTATAACTACGACCTTAGCCGCCACGGCAATTGCGACATCCGACCGACGCAATTCACAATATTGTATGTCGGATCTAATTAATAAAACTAGTTACTTGCTAACTAGTTTCCTCAAATGCAGATATTTTGGTCCTGGGTTCGGTTTTAACATTTTTGGCCAGTTATTTCAGTAGTGATGTGAATAAGGTACAGTGAATCTGGCCCAGGTATAATACGCATTAACAATAGTTGTAATCATAAATCAGTTCAGAATGACATAAGAAGGCCTCGAATAAATTTGTAAGTATATTTTTTTCATTACCAAAAAATAAGACTGAAATGGCGCATTGTAATACTCACTCTTTTAATGAAAGTTATATAGTCCCTGTAAATTAGCTTCTGATTTTATAAATTAATAACAAATGTTAAATTGTGCATTGTACAATCGATTAAAAATGCAAATTTCTAACACTAGGTTTGGGTGATCTTTTATTACTTCTTCAACTATTTACCCACTTACGAGTATGTTCATAAATCAGTATTAGCTGATCACAATCATTTTGTGTTGTGTTCGAACTTAGTTCTCTACATAGATCTTAACCACTGATGTTAATTATGATATAAAACATTTCCTATTTTTATAAATAAAAAAACTGTGTTGCCTCACGGACAGATCTTAGGTCATCCTAATCCCTGAACTTTAATAAACGAATACAAAACAAGCTCATTAAATATCCAATGCAACTGTTCTTTGCATTGCAACAATATTTATTCGACATAGCATTACAAATCGCCAGTGCTAGTAAATGTTTGACGCTAAGAGTTTCAGCAAAAAAATATTCACCATAATCGTCATTTAGATTTTTCTTTCCTACATGTTTTTGATTATGAGTCAAGTCTTACTCTAATTACTCTTAATACTAATCTTACTGGCTTTCGGCGCTATTTTTTGATGTTATGTTATAGCATAATAGCATAGCTCTAGCGTGCAATCCATCTGATTATAAAATGTAAATTGTGAATGTAATATTATGTAATATCATAAAGCCACTGCGCTTTAAAATTCACGCTTTAAAATAAATAGAATATCGATGCCAATAAAATCAAATGGCCAGAAACTTGGTCTAGTTATTTTATTTTATTTTAAAAAATATAAAAAAAAAAAACATTTTTTTTACCCATATAATGTGGTCTAGTTTCTACTATTTTTGTTTGTGCACTGTACGCGAGACAATGTATATGTCAATGATCAAAACGCACTGATGCCAGGTCGATTTAATTTAAAACAAAAAAATATGAATTTTGGTCTGCCAATTGTCAGTTGACAGTTGACAGAAACTACAAGAATTCTAAACAAAATAATGTTCATGTGTTGTTTTCTATTGTGATTGAAAATTTAATTTAATCATCTAAAAAATATTAATTTTAAAATTCATCATGTCCGAAAGGCAACTTTGGGGCGAATTCGAGGAAGAGGACCCCGATGACACAGTATTGCAAACTGTTAACTTCAACCCAATAATAGAATTAGGGATGCAAAACATACCAGAAATCCCAATAACAGTTAAATCATCGCCCATTGAGCTACCAACGCCTAACTTGATCACGCATACGATACAACTACACGAGCATGCCAGACAACTGTCAGCTATACTGGATCAGGCCGAAATCTCCGTGTTTGAAGGTGCTCGGCTCGATGTTATGAATTTGCCGCCCACTCCGCCGGAGCCAAATTTGAAAGTGGAACATGAAAAAGCTTTGCCTATAAATTTCCTACCTAAAAAATACTGTGATTTCTCCCTCGGAAAGGGGCCTGTAATAATGCCGTTTACACCAGAAAGTCACCAACGAGCATTAAAACACTGCGCGGCCATAGCTATAGGACATATTGGCTTCTCTTCGAGCACGAATACAGCATTGACAGCTGTGGCCGATGCTCTAGACATTTACATGACAAATATGTGCAAACTGCTGCGGAGTGCTGTAGATAGGGAAGCTAGTGGTCTCAAGTCAGGTTTCCCAGATGTAGTATCCAAAGTATTTTCAGATCTCCAAGTGGGTAATCTACATGAGTTCTATGAGAATAGAGTAGTGAGATACCATGATAAAATGAAGAAGAAATGCGAGGACTTGAAAGCTAGGTGCGAGGCTGTTGCCATAGGAGATATCACGCCACAACTAAAGCTAGAAGAAGTACCAGAATTGCACTTTCCAGCAGCTCTAGATGGTTCATTCACTCCATCCCTCGAACCTGGTTTTCAGATGCTCCATAGCCTTGAACAAGAACAGCTACAAGGCCTTGATTTGTTAGACACGGTGACTGCTGATGACATCAAAGTAGAGACCATGGATTTTTCTCAACCTGAAACAACTAAGCTTCCTTCTCTATCTCCTACAGCTAAGAAAAAACGGAAATAAATCATTTTTAAAAGGACATTATTTTATTTGCAACTTCTATATAGTTTATGTATGTATATATCAATTCTAAAACTCAATAAACTAACTTTTTACAGTTGCTGTAATTCAATAACTTTTACAGATATCCTCTAACTCACAGTCATTTTTATTACAATCTCATAAATCATAGAAAAAGAAGAAGGAATTAACAGGTAAATCTTAAACTATAGCTAAGAGCAGTAATCTTTCTAATGTTTTGTAGAATCACATGAGCGACGGTGAACTGCATCACCTGATAGAAATTTGGTACTGGAACCTGTGACATCTGTGACTTAGATTATAACTGATGTGGTGGTATTTCTTAGGACTAAGTCCAAATACGAAGGACATGCCTTCTGCAGACTATTGTTACCCTCTCTAAGGGGCACTGTAAAAATTGGGTTACAAAGAAAGGGTATGTTCCCTAATGTTTCCTTATTTTGCTTTGAATTTAGACAGAAGACATTCCAACTAAAGCCAAGGCCACCCTTTCTATGCTTATGATATGTAGTAAAAGGAACAAAAGCAATACTTTTAAAATACTAGACTGCCGTGCAGTTTTACCCGCGCCGAATAGATATGGGCCCCCCTCCTGTCCGATTTACATGTAATTTCGAAATAAAAAGTATACCAATTCTTAAGTTAAACCATAAGCTACCAAATAGCGAAAACCAGATCAAAATCAGTCCAGTAGATTTTCCGTGACGTGATTCTAACAAAAATACGAACACAAAAATTTCAATAAACCCATTTTTATACTGAAGTATGTCTCCCCAACAAAACCCACTAGTTTTGTTTTTAATATCTTCAATGTACAGACACGGCACTTTGAAATTTTATAATAGTATAAAAATCTGTACGGGTTTGTCATGGAGCAAATAATTTTGTTTCAGAGATACCATGTTTATAGGCTCTATACATGATACTGAAACAAAATTGACAATATTTATATTTTTTTCTCTATGTATGTGTATGTGTTCCTCTATAACTCTTAAATGAATTAACGGATTTTCATGAAACTTGGGAGATGAACATTTAGAAGTACAGGACACAGGATAGGCAACCTAATTTTTCCTGTAATGATGATCCTATTGTAACCTCCATACTAACATAAACACAGACAGAGTCACAGATAAAGCTAGTATAAAATAAAACAACTGCATAACATAGCACCAAATAATTTATTTGTTTGATCCAATTCCAGAAATAAACAATGGAGTGATGAATAACAGTGATCCCAACTGTTCACTTAGATTTACATTATATACATTTAGCAACCACAGTATAATACTCAATGATAATAATAATACTCAATGATAAAATTGTTACATGGTCAAACTTAACATACATTACAAACCAAAGGACCAAGGCAATTGTCAGATATTTAGTTTTATCATATCGCATATTAAACTTAAAAGGCATGCTGTATATCCTCCTAAACAAAAAGCTCTAACTGAAGTGAAACCTTATAAAGTAATGACTAATTTACGTAGAGACTTAAAGATAACGGAATGAAGATCATAGAGCCTGTAACAAGATACAATAATAATGCTTTTTAATGTTTTGTTTGAATTTGGATTGAGTAGTTTATGTAGTACATAAATCATTTAACTAGTTTTTAAAATAAATTATCTATTACCAAGTACATATTTCAAATGTACATCTTGATTTGATTTCAGCACATTTGAATAAAAATATAATTTTTTGCCATTGTTATACAATTTAAAAGCAGAACGCGCCAAATAACCCTGGAGCTGTAAAATTAGTTACAAATACGAACCAGCTCAAATCCACAGGACCAACATCACAGCAATACAAGAGTGAGTGAGATATGTTATCATGTGCCCACCACCCAACCTTGTGCACAACCAACATCTTCAAAACTTGCAACTGCAATGTTTTCTACTCATTGTTGACAGCCTCATGGTTACTTGAAGCTTATTGTATGATTGTTAGAGGGTACAGTCAATAGATTTGTTACAGGCAGAGACTAATACTAGAGTTACATCTAATCTCATGACAAAACTGTACATTAACATCTTAAACACAGCCTTATAGAAGCAATCCCAGTTTACTTCTTCTCTGGGGGAGTGGTCTTCTTTCTCCTGAACAGGAGAATGTGTGGCTCTGTAAAGAATAAACAAATATAAATGCAAGTGAAATTTGCTTTAAAAGGACATAAAAAATAATAGTGGTCTGTAATCAGTTTTAGAAATTGTATCAATCACAACAATAACATATTCTTTTTTTTCAATAGAAATTATAAAATAGTTCCAGATGTATTAACATGAATATAACAGATGAAGTACCTTGAGCAAGCACAGATAAGTCTGATAATGTTCGAAAATCTCCAATAATTGTTATGAGTGAAATTTCTTCCATATGTTTTGAATCCTAGAGTTAGTCCGAAGATAAATATGTGTCTCACCTGGTTGATGTGTCATGTAGTGCACCCAACCCTGGCTCTGTTGCACTCCGATGCTGCGCCACTCCTGCTCTGACATCAGGTGGTTCTTTGGCACCAACTTCACCATTTCTTTTGGTAGCACCACATGCCTGAAATAAAATGTATTAACATTAGATTAACCATTTTTACATAATTATAAAAAATATTGTATAATAAGCCATTGATTTAGTGAAAATAAAGGCAATGACAAAATACATAGTTGTATGAAAATGTCAGAGTAATTAAATTAAATTAAAGTAAATTGTTAGTTTGGTTTGGTTAAAGTAATGATATTTTTTGTTAAAGTAAATGTGAATTGGGGATGGGATTTTTTTTTTTCATATATATGCAAGCAGACATATTCAGGCAAAGTAAAAAATAACAGGTAGTTAGTCAGTAATAAACAGCTAAATTTAATAATACTTTTATTAAAGTACGAGAAATTCCTATTAGCTTGTTATTTCCTGCATGTTTTTGGGTCCTTATATTCAAAGCAATAAATAAAACAAGAGGTTAAGAAAGGATGCAGCATACATAGGTAATACCAAAATATACAACTTTGGGAAAGTTTGAAAGAATAACATGTATGTGATCAACTTTGGCTTTAAACTTCATTCATTGAATTGTTTATTATTTTTGGTGGGAACATGCAAGCATGCACTCTGTCCTATGAAATGGCTACTTATAACATATGTGACCAAATTCTATCCTATATACAATGCTATTATTACGGATAAAGTTATCGTATACAATAACATAAGTTAAAATCCAATACAATTTCCTTATTTACGAAGTTAACAAAGTTTTTAAGAGGTAATAAGATAAAAATTATCATTTGTACTGTTGAGAATGATCCAGAACTTTGCATAAACAAAGGTATCAATGCTAACGCTTTTTATTCCACTAAGTATCTAACCAAAACAATATTATAACGAACATCGGAAGATTAAGGCCAGAATTAAAACCATTAAATATTATTTTGAAACTAGTATTACAAAACACAACCTAAAGCATGTACACATTTTTAACGGATATTTGAAGAAAATTGAAGAAATATGTAGTGCAAAATAACTGTATAGGGAATATAAAATTAACAACATATTACATATTAAAGAACAGCGTAAAAAAATATTAAAGTTATTTTATATTTACCGGTATTCGTGCTCCTCGTCATAATATTTATCAGAATAATAGATATCCCTGGACATTTCGTCTAATATTGTCTGCAAATTTACGTAAACAGAGAAACAAATTGTGCAATATTTCGTTGTATTGCAGTTTCTGTTCTTCGTAGATAAACAATTTGATTAAATAACAAAATAATATCCACAAATCTCACAATATCACAAAGAACACAACTTCCACAATTTGAAATAATCGTTACGAATTTGAAAATTCGAATGACAGAAGTTGCCAGTCTGGCCGCGACATTAAAGCTTCAAACCGGTAACCATAAATAAAATTCGTTTTTACTGACGTTTTGGTTTTTCAGGTCAAGTTAATGAGGACATCATAAATATAACGTATTTTAAATGTATTAAATAAATGTGAATTGTATAAAAACTGCATTACTTATTTATTTGAATGTTTTGCATCTGCTCTTGTCTTAGCACTGTGTATAGAGGAATTAGAGAAAGTCTATAGAATTTTATTTTTGAAACATAATAGTTACCGAATAAACAATGTTTAACAAACGTACTAGCTTGATATGTATTAACTTGTATGTGTTTGTTTTTTAAGTACAATATTTACAATTTATTTCTCAACTTGGAATTTTTCAAATAAGTTCAAATAATTCATATACACAAAAACGCCAACATTTTTGGAACAATAACATTAAATTAGCAAATACGATAACAACTGTAATATTAATTTTATAACATTGGCGACTGCTTAATTTCTATCTTTATCTCTCCTGTCTAATTACATCATCAAAATGTCGGTTCACGACACCGTCGATGTAGTCCACAAACTAATTTTTTTTATCTTTTAAAAGATTATTTATAGATAAAAAAAAGGAAAATACATCTAGATAGGTACTAAAATGGGTAGAGTAAATATTAAAAAAAAATCCTTTTTTATTACAAGCTTTTATTACTTATTAATTTGCAATGCTTTTTTTTAGCTTGGCGTGGCACTAGTACTAGCCTTGGCCTAGGATTAGTGCTAGTCGTGGCACGGAACTACTTCTGAACTTGGCCTTTATGCCAAATGGTCGCGAACTGGTTGGTTCACTCTAACATCATTCACTTACTAATCATTTCTTTTCGGATAATCTCAATATTCAGAAATGAAAAAAAATACTGCGGTATTGTTGCACATAAATAAAACTAGCAGCAACCAATATTAACATTAGTTCATTATTTACTGTAATTTATGAACATTTTGATTATATTGTATATAGCACATATAGTAAAATAAAGACATATTTACATCAACAATTTTAACAATACTAGGTTATGAAATGTCTGTAAAAAAAACAATGTCTGTTTAAATATGGTGTACCAAATAAGACTTAAAGAGAAGTAAAACAATACAATACAAGAAACTATGCTGATATAAAATTGCTTATGCAAGTCATGTTTCTGCATCCAATCTCAACATTTGCTAGTAGGCGTTTTTCACAAGCAAATAGCATACATTGTTTAAATCAGTCCTTTTCTATCCAATTAGGTAGAGTTAGATAGATCACTATGTTTCGTTTGCCACATTGCTACTTTCTTGTTTCTTTTTTTGCTTATCGCACTTGTCCTGTACACATTCGGATGGGTGCTGGTCACTTTCAAAGACCTTACCCTCCTTATGAGTGTATTGCATATGTCTTTTGAGATTAGAAGCTCTAGTCAGTCGCAGGCCACAGATACAACAGACATGTGGCTTTTCCCCAGTATGTGACATTGAATGTTGCTTCAGATCACCTCTTGTTATAAACGCACGACCGCAGGTGTCGCATTCGAAATTCTTCTCACCCGTATGTCGTCTGGAACAAAAATTCAATTATGGATTTTTTAATAAATAAATTAAATTAATCAAGTAATAACACACACACACTTACAGTGATACATTTTTATAAATCAACTATATTTTTATCATAAAAAATATTGAATGATTTTTAAAAGCTTTTATTTTAATTTATAACCATTGTATACTTGTATAAGTATTTCTTATAATTTTTATAACATATATTAGTTGGTCCTGCAAAATTTTTAAACTGTTTCAGCCCCAACCTGATATGATAGTGAAGGTTGCCAATAGTGCGGAAGCTGCGGGCACACAACTTGCACTTGTACGGCGTCTGCCCCGTATGCTTGCGGCGATGTACCAGCAGCCCTGCCGACTGCGCGAATGTCTCACCGCACACGTCGCATTTTAGCGGCTTTTCTCCCTGCCAACATTGACAAACAACTTTGCTTATAATATACTGTGTCTTTTAATGTAGCTTTTTTTAATTGTTCAAATGCAAACAAAAAATCTAAAATTTATGCTACATATACGAGTACAATGACATGCGATATAAGTGCAGAATTTAATTGAAAAAAAAAACAGAATTAACATCCAATAACTTGCCTATAATTCTCAGCACAAAAAGTAAATTATGATTAATTAAAAATTGTTTCAGAATTCGGTGACTAGAACTTTAATAAAATAAAAAAATCAGAAGAATATTTACTGTATGTGTCCTAAGATGTACTTTTAGATTCTCTGTTGATGAAAATTTCTTATGGCAGTGCTGGCATGAAAATGGGCGCTCTCCAGTATGAATCATGAGGTGTGCTTTCAGCCTATACCTAAAATAGATAATAAATGAGGCAATAAATCAAATTTACTGTTTGTTAAACTAACAGTAAATTGTCATTAATTAAGAAATGCTTTTAAAAGTTTTTCTGTCATCATTATATAATTTTTATTGTTTTTTTTGAGAAATCTTATAAAGATCAATAAGTTCAGTTCAGAAAATCTTGGAAGCTAAACTAACTTTGAATTAAATTATATTTACTTTCATGACTTATTACAATTCCCATAGTTTTTCATACAAAAGTGTATGCACTCTACCTGGATGATAGAACTTTGCCACATGTGAAGCATTGCTGTTTCCGTGAATTATGGCTATTCTTACCCTTATTTATGTTATTGCCATTATCTGCTAAATCTATTACATGATTAATAACACCATTGTCTAATACGACAGGCTGGTCTAATGTACTACTTTCAGTTTCATCAGATTTATGATTACTTTCATCATATACTGTTTCATCACTGGAATTTCTTTCATTCTCCAAACTATCATCATTTGGGCAAATATCTATATCATCAGTCTTTTCAAATTCTCCTTCTGTTTTTATTATAATGGCGGTTCTTAGTTGTAAATCTGATTTCTCACACATATGTTTGAAGTCCATACATGTATCTATAATCTCAATACATCTGGAGCATATTGTGTCTGGCAGTCCATCGTCAGGATAAATCTGGAAATATTTAAGTGAATGTTTTAAGTGGGCAATAATCATTTTATCACAGGAACAAATCATTTCAATTACAACTGTAATAATTAAGTGTTGATGACCAGTTTAAGTATTTAAAAAAAATACTTCTTAAGAGAGCTTAAAAAAGTATAAACTATTAGCATGAGGCTTAAGTTTT
>DWFC01000483.1:0-10783 GCA_018247075.1 Hasora chromus | reverse complement strand
CGAACCCTGCGCCACAGAGGTCGTCAAAACGTGAAAATTTGAAGAATACTGCCTCAGTTAAGCTCTATTTTATTTTTTTCTTGTAAATTTACGCTTGAGAGTTGGAAACACTAGGTTTATATAGCTTTATCAAATTATCAAAATATTGTTTTATTTAAGACATGAAAAAAAAATATTTTAAGCAAATATGAATGTTAACAAAATGGAAAACTTTTCATATGCAATTTTTTATAACATTGATTTTAACGTTTCGAAACAATAGTATCTCAGTTCGTATTAACGTACCGTATGCAAGCACGTACCACGGTAAAGTTGTATTAATTAAATTAAATAAAAAAAATCGAGAGCATCGCCAACCCTACACTTATTACCGCAGAGTTGCATGCACGCGCTTTGAAGTGTAAAAAGGGGGCGTTATCGCAGAACAGATCCAACTAGCCGAGTTGTTGTTCCAATTTGCTTCGGAGGGACGGAGTACAACGCATCCGCCTTTTCTGGTAACGAGAGTGCTTTAGTGCCATTATCCTTGCCATTTTTTTTAACAAAGTAACTGTGCCCGCGTAGAAAACATATGCAATTTTCCTATTTTACTGCACTTTTTTTATTTACTCTCGCCATTAGGTAATAGCCCCCTAAATATGTTCGTTACGCCTTTGCCCACGTCAATGGAAATTATAGCTCTACATATTATACTCAAAAGATTAATATTTCCCAGCAGTGGGATGATTAATGAACTACGATAATCTGAGTACCTACGTATCAACTCAAGACTCTGATTGATTGATTATACGTACTCATAATGGTCAATTGAATCGTTCATTTGATTGGTACCACCTGCGATACGGTTAAACGAACAGGTAGTTAGATAATAACTGCTTCTTTCTCGAATCTGTAACAAGAAATCAGAGTTTTCTTGCGCTGGTGCCAAATTGCACTTTCGTTCTTATTAAAAACTTTATGAAAATTCATGAGAACATTCTTAACTTCTCATGACGCGTACCCTCTTCATCTAAGTTGGTGCGGTCTTGATTTAGAACCTGATGACGTATTGTCTGGCACTGACGTCACGAATCTAAAGTTGTGTTTAACGATTTCGTGAAACACGCCTTATCAATTACGTGTCAGTCGATTTATGATTATAACCAGAACTTTCAGATATAACACAATTAGGAAATCCAAGATGGCCGCTGGAACATCACAAAAACGAAATATGTAATAGGTACTTTTTTCGTAGTCACGAGTTAATCGTAGTCTTTTTCTTAGAATTAGATCTGTCTTTAGGGTTCATTTTAAGAAAGTCCAAAAAAGTTATTTTTAGTCTTGACTACGGATAGCTCTCGACGTTTCTTTGTTAACCTGATTGTTATAGGAGACACAAATACTTCTCAGCGCCACTGACAAAGCATTGCCATCTTGAACACAATTCTATATAAATGCAGCATCTTCAATATTTTCACATAAAATTTCCTCTCCCAACAGTTATTATAAGACTGTCGCAATTTTTCATTTCAATAAGTTATTTCTTTTCTTTTGGAACGAGTGATTGTTTGCGCTCGGAACGGAAGCAAGGCCAAAGTCTTTGGATATTGAAAGCAATGCTTCAGTATATCGAGTGCTTCTTCGACGACCCTTGGATTCCGCTGAGTCGACAGCTTGTGTTGGCCATGTTGTCTTTGATCGGAGTTAAATATAGATAATCTTCTTCATCTATCTTAGAAAATGTTAAAGAAATGACATGTTACTGGCTATTTCAAACTAGCTTTTCGCTTTGACTTCGTCCGCGCAAAAGTCGAATATGGTTATAAAATTATGTTTTACCATACTAACTTTGCTCCTCCGTTCTACCCCCTCAGGGGGTGAATTTTCAAAAAAAATTTAGTGTTCCCCTACATTATAAAATGAACCACTGTGCAAAATTTCAAGTTTGTAACTCTTATAGTTTAGGTTCTTATGAGTCAGTCAGTCAGCTTCTTCTTTTATACATATAGATTAGTTACACTATTTTATATCTTTTATAATAGAAGGAAACTATATTGAGACAAACTATATCCTGTTAATAATGTGCCATATCTAATAGTTCCGAAATGCCTGCGTCATTATGACACGTACATACAAATAATATAGATGGACAATTGGAATAGAATTTCCTTTCCAAGTAATTTTATCATTATAGTTTTCTTACATTTGTCACAATTCCTACGCATCAAACGGTTATTACATCGGATAACACATTATTTCTTGGACATTACCAATGACGTAGGATATCATTAAAATACCTGTGGCTGCCATTAAACTCCATTTTAAATCGCATCGTAAATATAGGCTTCAATATGAAATGCTATTTTTATTCGATAGAATATATAATGCGAACAGCAAAGACTAGTTAATCGTATACTTTCCTTGCATAAGATTGAGAGCGAATTTGAATTTACCAACAGCTTGTGATATTAATACGTGCATATATTGTGAAAGGAATTTCTGAGTATTGCAATCGAGTAACATACCACTAATTACTCCACATTCTTTAAAAACAATGAACAGTGCTTTACAGTGTTAATGCACTATGGTTGCAATGTAACATTTCAAGCAATTCTCTTTTTTATTCATATACCGATAATGTTCTTTTTCGTTGTGGAAGATCGTGATGAAAGTAAACATCTTCTGAATATTTAAGGATATTGACCTCATCATTTCGGATAAATTACTAACGTTTAAAAAATACCTACTCAATGCTAAGTATTAGAAGCGAGATTTGTTTACGATTTAACAATTTTAGCTTGTTGGTAACGAAAAATTTCGACATGAAACAAAAAGCATAATGTGTTTTTATCTGACTTCGATAAAATCAAATAATTAAGAGTTTGCATCCCACTTGCAGTACAAGTACCTTTTTAATATTGATTCGGGGAGTGTCACAGGTCATACAGACTACGGTAGTACTGACGTCATCAAACATTCAACAACCAGGTGGCAACCGCAAACCAAATTGTTGAGGTTACACTTCTAAAAGTTTTTGTACTATTTTTTGCCACAGTCGGGTTTTGGTTTTACCAAAGCCTGAAACATTTAAGAGCAAGTCAGAGCAAAGTTGTTAACAGAGTGATCCAAACGAGACAGTGCGTCAGGTCTAATTATACTAGGAACGAAGATATAAGACTTGAATTGACCATGAACACATGTAAAAGAACTATAACTATGCAAGACACTCAGTTTGCATGCCATTCTTTAGTTTAAAAATAATGATCTTTGCAATTTTAAATAAAATAGAAGTACCCAAATATGGCAGGTATGTTTTAAAGCGATGACTAAAAAGACTAAAGAGGAAAGAAAAATAAAAGACACATGAAAAGAATGGATGTAGCAATATGAAAGTTACGTTGACAGATACAATACTTTGCAATGCAATTTTAAATTTAAAAAACCAAACACCGCTAGAAGTTTCAACTATAAATACCTATAAAATTTCTTATACACTAAGGTAAGGATAAAATGAAATACCTATTTAGTAGGTACAAAAAATGCGTGACATTGAACCTGTAGGTATTTATACTACCCCACTATCATACATCATATATGAGCGAGGACAATGTCCGATGGAAACGTACTTGCGCGGGGCAGTAGCGAAGAATAAAAAACCTCGCGATGACATAATGTGACCTCGGATTGTCGGGCCTCTAGACCACGTGGGCAGTGGACGCATAAAATATATCATCATCAAATACGCGACGCACGTGCTAAAATGGCGCTAGCGACTTAAAACTCATTACCAACCTACGCAGTGCGATTAAAATTCACATCTTGGAAATGCAAAGTTAAAACGCCAAATTTTAGGATTTACTCTAAAATTTTACGACGTAGGTACATCTCAAGCGTTTCGGGAAATGAGATATGAGTATAATTTACAGCAGAAATTCTTCTAAGACTTAGAAGTAGATTCCTGTTTTTGAGAAAAAATGTTTGGAGGTTAAAATAAAGGTAGATAGTTAATACCTTTTTCTCAGTGCACAGTAAGGCAGGTGTTTTGCGCCCCACAAGTGCAAAATTAACAAAGAGTGTTCTGTAATTACCCCATGATTCAAACCGAACAGAATGCACCTGCATTTGTATTAGAGTCTCATTACGTCGTTAAAACCAAGTTTTTATTGTCCATGACTGACTTTTACCAGGCGACATGCGTGCGTAATTACACTACAATTTACAATAATAACACCAGGAAAGAAACAATGCTTCACAATGCGTGAGATCAGATTACTATACACTTTAAATAAAAAATTATATAATGTCTAACAATTTGGAACATACTTAAATGTTACCTGCTATGGAATCTTGACAGAAAAGCTTATGGGGAAAACCAAATTTGATAAAAATACTTACGTGATAGAGGATATTCAATGTGTTCCGAACAAAACGACGGAATCTTATAAAGGAATCTCGTTTCCCAGCCCGTTAACAAGATGCCACACAACGCAATCAGTAAAACATACACACAACACACCAATTATTATTCCTTAGGGATGGCCACATTTCCTCGGTATTGTAACGGATATAGGTGGACGTGAACCGACAACTGATCGCGTGAACGTATTCGACTAACGCTGAGTTAAACGATTGATTGACAGAATATGCGGTTATGATCAGCAGAGCTTCCGCTGCTGTTTTACCACATGGAATTTTGACGCAGGCATGTTTGATTGACCAGTGGAGAATGGCACGCAGGTTGGAATTCCGTGTACAAGATGGGTTTAAAAGTGAAGATGGAATTTTAGGTCAGCGCAGTCGCCTTCGTGCAGCATTTTTTGGAATAATTACATCGACGGGATTGGACGGGTGAACTCTCATGTTTGACTGGGTCGGTACCACCGTCACACCTAGTTGTGCCGTGAAATACTAATGTTCGCATTAATGTATTTTAGTGGAAGGGTGTGATAGCCAACATATGCAGAAAACGAGGCGTTCGAATTCTGTTTTCAGAGTCGCATCTGTGATCAACCGACGATCACAAATGTCATGGGCTGCAGTAGCCACTTACCATCAGGTCTGCCCGTGTGCTACCTCATAATAAAAAAAAATGTTTAAAGGCTGGACTTATTACAATGACAGGAATGGTTTATTTGTCTTTAAGCTTTAATTACAATAAATACACATATCATTAGTAAAAATAAAAATACTTCCTCAAACTTCTAAATTCAGCTGATGATGATATATTGAGACAAAAATGCCAATGACTCATTTACTACTTAAGTGAATAAATTAAACGCTTAATGACATTAACCCACTGTTACATCACATCATTAGAGGTCTCCGGAGAGTAGATATTTCCTGCACGGTATCATGTCGTAAACGTTTATAAATATATTTTTTATATTATGAGAATAACATGAGCATGTAGTGTATCGGATGTATGTAGCTACGGCGGTCTGTAACATGGTGACAAAGTTTGATCCCAGATTCGTCCTCCCTTCTCTGATAATATTACCTTGTAGTGCAACAGCAGTACCTACAATAAATTTTATTTGAACAGTGTGACCAACCTATAAGATCTCAAGTCCCAAAAACTTAACTGGCAATAGATCAGTAAAGTTTAGGCAAAAATGTTAGCGCCGTGGTACCGACTAAAATAAAATCAAAAAAATAAGATTAAATCATCAAGAGAGCAGTACACAGTTTGGTTAAAGATATAAGTACAGTACAGACTTTTAAGCTCCACCACTCGTTAACCAGCAATAAGTGAGTAGGTATTCGGTTAAGGCAAGCATGCTGGCGACGATGGTAAAGTACAACAGAGCGGTTTACTCAGCGAAGCTGGCAACGTGGTACCACATGACTAAAGAACGAACAGAGGGGGAAGCTTTATTGACTACTCTACGTCAATCAAGTTGCGGCGACAGCGCAAGTTGCTTTCATACACGAATCGTTTGCATGTAGTAGTGTACCTATGTCGGTGCGGTTGTATGAAGCTTTACCTCTGTCCGTTCTTTACTCATGTGGTGCTCGACTAAGTTCCGCAACTAATCCAGCAATAGATCAGCCAGTAGGTAACACATGCGTGGGAGTGTGACTCACACAATGTTGGCCGTAATTATCGAGCTCTGTGGTACAATAGCCGAATATTATCTTACTCCCGGCGTTCACGTTTCCGCCGATAACTCCAGTCAATGGGTATTTTTTTGTAAAATTTTCAAGTTTACCTGATAGTGGTATAAGTTCGATTGAGTGTTGGTCATCTATATTTAGTGCAAAGGCCGGGTTTTAGGAGGGTGTTCCTGTGATATATGTGGTTATAATATAGACCATACCTTTCCATGATTTGAGGTAATAATTTAGTCCAGATAGATCTATTGGCCAGCACATATAACTTAACATTATAGATAAACAGTACCTGTAAGGTGAATATTTAGCCTGTATATATTTAGCCTTATATATTTTTATATTTATTTAGCCTTGTCCCTATTTGTGTGCTACATAGAAATGAAAACAATATCGTTGATTGTATCCTGTCAGACAAGCCAGAAGATCGATCGATTTTCTTTGCTACTTCTATGATATTTTTGAAAACTTTGCAGTCTCTACGTCATGTTTCGTCAGCCGTAAAGAACGATTCTCTAAAAAGGACACTTTTCATCCCCGATTCTATCACGACCATTGTCCTGTTTGACACGGAGATTAAACTCCCGATACCGTCGGGGTCCGTACATTAACTAAATACACTGACGTTCAAGACGTTCCCCGGAACAAATATTTGTCGACCCCTTGGGTCATGACAGTATCAGTTTGTCTATCAGTAAAAGATTTTTTTTAACTTTTATTTATATTTTTTAGGTATTATTACGAGCGGTTATTCTTACAAACCGTAACTGGAAAAATCTATTCTACAGTAAAGAAATCTATTCTATAGTATTAGAATGCTATGCCGAACACCAAGCGTTCGAACTTGATCAAGAGAAGTTGCCACTCCTCATCATTCATCTGTGATTATTGTTAGTTGTCGATGTTATGGGCTTCAGTAACTACTTACCCATAGATGGGCTGTATGTATGTTTGTGTGCTACTTCTAAACATAAAAAATGGAGCATATTATCATGGTTATTATTTGGTGAACTGTTAGCAATTTTTATAGCATGATTATCTAGAACTGCGGATTGACGGCTAGTGTTACCAGGTTAAGTTTCATGTGTTTTATACACCTAACAAATTAAAAACCGGACTACTACCATACCGATAACAACCTCATGGTTACTCATTCACTGTACACAGACTATAATCGGCCCGTCAGAATATATTTCACCTAAGCGATTACGATCACACCTTGTTTGATAGAAAGAGACGGACTACTTCGATCTCGCCCACACCTACAAACCTGTGGATATAAATTATTAATGAGTTCCGTAGGTGTATCGCTGAATGCGAAATAAGT
The DNA here is from genome assembly GCA_018247075.1 of Hasora chromus. Lineage (NCBI taxonomy): Eukaryota > Metazoa > Arthropoda > Insecta > Lepidoptera > Hesperiidae > Hasora > Hasora chromus. The sequence goes on along the minus strand of DWFC01000483.1, from coordinate 3,369 downwards.
GGCAAATACCAACTTGGATATGGGTATTCCGTTCAATAATAAAAAGGTAAAGGCAATTTGTACATCGAGTACTTTTATGTTAGTGCCTAAATTGTACCGGAGATATTAAGTAGTCAAAAACAGTTTAATAAATCCCTGATTACTTCAATAATTAACCCTTATACAAAATCACGCTCTCGCATATAGTCAACATAAATTAAATTGTCATAAATGAACCACACCAGTCTACGTGAACCAAGACTACTGCTTGACAATCAAGTCGATTCCAGAGCCCACTCCAATATTCCTTGGTAAATCTTATCAAGTGCATGCCTATTAAACCTTAGCGAAGGCTTTCAATTAAGCACGCGGCCAGTGCCAAGTGCCAACGCTGCCAACTCCTTACAGGCGGAACTTTACCAAATTACATCGCTACCTGCAACTTCTGGAGCTAGTTTCTTGCGAGAATTGTACTATGTATTTCTAAAAGCATTTCGTTCTTGTAGTATATTGTTGTAGTTTTCGAGAATTTATTTTGTCTTTAAGGATTGCAGTGTATTTCTGACAGAAATGATTTCGTCTCAATGAATGAATGCAGCAAATGTTAAACTTCAATTTAAATGAAATAAGGCGTTTGAAGGATAACATAAAACTTGGTAAAAATAATAACTTGCCAACTCAGCATTTCACAAAAATCTGTCTTACTATTTTAGGCACAAAAAATGACACTGTATAGTTATATACACATATTTTAAGAGCTAATACCTACCTACTACTCATAGAAATTCATCCTAACTCCCTGCAAATCAAAAATTCTGTATTCCAATCCAATCCGCGTCTTGTCATTCTCGTGCGGGACATGACCAATCCAAATATACAATCTGGCAGCCCTGTACGTGAGTCAAGCGAGTGATCGCTAAGCGATATTTTTTCGTGTCTCAAGGTTGGTAGATTGAGAAACTGCGGCGGTAGGCGTCGCGACGCCTCGCCGCTGTGATTCCAACTATTAACTATTAAACTATCATCCAGCACCTTTAAAAACCGGTTTGTGTAAAATGCAACGACTGTTGTATTTTGTCCGTTAGTTACTTTATAAATCTCTAAGGATTCGATTTAATCTGTATATCGTTTATATTGTTGTATCGTCAATTTTTAGTAGTTAAGCATGTAAAGGTTAGTAACAGAGACGATATTAGCACATATATATTATAGAGATTTATCTAAAATAAGCAAGAATAATAACATATGATTCGTAAATAATATATATACGGGTACTTGTAAGTTTTACATAAATCTGCACGAGCGTAACCAAACGTACTTCTATTTTATCATAAAAAAATGCTTATCAGCAATCAACAACTTGTTTACGACAAACTCTTTCTGATAGTTAATAGACCAATTAACGTTAGATGTAAAATATAATGGTTAAGAGTTAACCAACAGATTCTAGAAACCATTGTTACACTTCCTACTTCTAAGCGCAAGCCGCTTATTTAGCCAGATTAAAGCTCTAGCAAAGTTTAGATTAGGTGGTAAAGTAAAGCGTAAAAATTTTTTTATTTACTCATTCCAAAGTAAAAATATTTTTTTTCCAAAAACCATCTACATTAGAGCAGTAAATGCATTCTACATTCGAACGTGAATGTCCGTCAATTGCAGAACGTAATGACTCAGATATTTATGAATAATTTACAGATAAAACACATTTAATTTCTTATGATAATAATCCAAGCAAAATCAAAGCAATGAAGTTTATAAAAAAATGGCAATAGGTCATTGTACTAATCGGAGCAAGGTGAAAGGTCAAGGAACAGTTGAGGTCACATTTCAACATCGTGCATAACGTCATTCCATATACATTCAGATGAGTAAGATAGAATATTGGGTTCAGAATTGGACAAGTGACCTTTCCAACCACCAGTCACTATGCGAGATGACGCCACGATGATTCCTGACCCCTGACCTCATAATGAGTCATGAGGAGTCAATTGCCGAGATATTCTTGTATTAGAGCTCGAAATAGCTGTGACTTAGTGACATAAAGATATTAATTGCTGACCTCTTTATGAAAAAATATATTTGTACTGTGAAATAGCACGTCATGCAGTCCACCTGATGGTTCAATAACCATTGCTACTGCAGCCTATAACATTCGCGACCACGTCCTCTCAGTAGTAGTCCAAAAACTACTGTTACAATATGATATGATAGGTACAATATGATTACAGACCCGTTAAAAATTAATATTATACTTATTAATTTCAATTAATGTTAAGTAACGTAATAAACTACTAGATAGTAGCAGACATTTTTCACATTGAATAGTACTTTTTCAAAGCGTTGAACTTGCTAAGAAAAGACACGTAATCAATGTTGCTTATGGAGCCTTCACAAACGATTCAGTTTTACGTTACTAAATTTTCTCTCTGCGGGATGCTTAATGATCCTTATCCCTCGAAAACTTCCGTGTTTTGTGAGAAAAGTATGTCACTTGGTGGCACCCAAATATCCATTAACCGTATAAGGTTATTTGGAAGCTGGTAAATATATTTTATTCGCTTACAAATTCACATAATTTTATTATTCAGTGGATGAAGGGAGAATGCCCTTACATTTCAGGGGACGTGAGTGACGCGTTTGATGTTTCCTGCGTTTTATCTTGAGGTTTCTTGAAAACACGTTTTATAACATTTGTACACATACCTACTTCTAGATTTCATGAAATTTGCATGTTAAATTTTAAAATTTCAAATTAGCGTCTTATCAGAGTGTGGGAATTGCATTTTTTTGTAACAGACCTATTCATACGCTTAATTTTTGTGGACACTTAAAATTCCTGTGAATAACTATTTTTAGATTAAACGATATTATACTTACTTACTTTTCAACGCAACTTTCAACGCAGTGTTAGAAATGAAATAGAAGGTCGACGTTATAACATGATTTAAATACTACTTACAAAATTCTACATTATTGACTAATTCTTAAAAGCTTAAAACTGAGACCTATAAAATAGAACGATTTTAAATCCTGTATCCTCGCGGCTTTACAGACTATATTTCATGTGCATGTAAGAATCCAGCCTGGCCAGCGAAATGTATCCCAAGGAATCTCACCACAACACTGCTAGTAACGCGAGCTCGGGCGTCACGCATACCGGGTGACGTCATCCCCGAGGGTCACCGCTTTTCTATTCGCGTTGGGGAGTGACGCACGCGCCGGTGACGGCGGGAATGGCCTGTGCTCGCTTTTTACAGGGTATTTATACACATCACCCCCCTCTGCGGCGAACGCGTAATTAATAGCATCTGGAACGTCGTCACGGCGGGGTAACGGCCGTCTAGTCGCCATATTTCAGCCGAAATCGTCGCATACCCTCACCTCCCCCCC
>DWFC01000482.1:0-10784 GCA_018247075.1 Hasora chromus | reverse complement strand
GTTCTACCACCCGTCAAATTTCCAGATACGAAAAAAACATGTATGGTTTGCCTTTCTTTCCTCCGAACTGTAAATTAATTGGCATGTCACTTGCACTGAGAGCTTTTCCCGTTATCGCAATCGCTTACGTCATGCGATATTTTATCAGTCTCATCGCGCTTAACGTTCAACTAAAGATAAGCTATCACTTGGTCAATTGAAAAGTGTTCGCTTTTCATTACTTGATGGTGACAGTGGCCCATTTGTAGGCTGCGTCGCAGGTAGTGCAGAAAAGGATATAAGGATGAATAATTCAATTACAAGTTAATGCTCATAGGAAATTTCTCTCTATTACGCTGACACGTCAGCCTTAAAACTTATAGCCTTTAGATAGGTTTAACGCTTTGCAAAGCGCTATTCAATGAAGTCTTACAATAGCTTTCATCAGGTTGTGACATCGATTTCTCAATGACTGTTTATTTCAACGACTGCCTCTTCTTAAAGGGAAATGTTTGAAAGGTACTCAACTCCTGAAAATCCAGTTTTGTGGCATTTTTAATGACTGCGTATTCTAACCATGTTTGAAACTATTGGGTTACACTTCCTGAAAGCATAGAGAGTACTGAAAAAAATGTTTTATTTCAAGAAATATTTATTTTCCTTGAACCCACTTGATCGGCTGCTCCATATAATAAAAATATATCCTTAGGAAATTTCCTTCACCAATGATGCTAACAAAGTTAGTAGACGGGCACATCAATCTAAATTGGGTTCTATAGCTTTCGCGTACTCCCGCCATGGTTGACGTAACCTCAAGTGCGGTATGACACGCGATGGCATCACGATCCACGCCATATCGGTTCATACTGTTCGTAGTAAATACACACGCGATCATGGCGAATAGCTGAAGTTATGTCATATATGTGGAACGAGTTAGAAAACGAAAGTAACGCGTTTTGGTTCGATTTCCATGGTTTATTTAGGAAGGTTTTACTCGTATATCTACATTATAGTTTTTTGCAATAGTGTGTAATTTTTTATACACAAAGAAGCCTTTTCAGTTACCTGTAAGATATTTTAAGGGTTATATTATTTTGGGATTTTAGGTAGTATTCAATTTATAGACATTCCTAGTAACAAAATATTTTGATAGTATTGAAATATTAATTCAATGCATATCTATAGTTACGTTACACGTAACTAATGTAAATGTCGTAAAAAGAACGATAATACGATCCTGTATACCAATATTTCAAGAATATAAAAATAGAAATGACAGTGGGCGCGGTACTTTGTTTTTAATTAGTGTGATCTAGGCCGCAGAACACTCCCTTTGTTTATTAAAAACTGAAATTAATAAGCCGCGGAAAACTAAGAGTAAAAAAAAGTAATCATTAAAAGGAAAATGAAGTAAATGTGTTTAAGCTAACGATATTTTATTTAAGGGGCCTAGTTGTCATACTCTACTGTCCACTGTAATTTTTAGGGTTCCGTAGTTTCTTCTTAGTGTCTATTCGGGTTACTCTACGACTAACTTTGTATTTTCTTTATGTTATCAGGTAGGACACGCGCATGTTCACCTGATGATAAGTGGTTACTGCAGCCCATGACATCTGTGGTCGTGGATTGATCGCAGATGCGGTCCTACCTCTGAGGATAAAGTTCGAACGCCTCGTGCTCTGCATATTCTGGCTATCACACCAGTATCGGTGTAAGGCACCGAAACACAGTAGCGCGATCACTACTATTTCACGGTACAACTATATGTGACGGTGGTACCGACTTAGTCAAACATAAAAGTTCTACCACCCGTCAAATTTCCAGACACGAAACAAATTGGAAAATTTGTTTCGCTGCGGGAATCGAACCCCACGTTTCACAGACCGGTTCATCACCGACGGCGCCACAGAGGTCGTCGTCGTCTTTTTCCCTTTAGACTGAATTTAGCTTATTCTACTGTTATCTCTCTTTAGAGGTTATTCTGACGCTTTATTGTCGTATTTCAGAAAGCCTATATACGATCAACATTGTCATGTAAACAGCCTCCTCGATGCAATTGAACCCTGCTTCATCTGTAAAGCAGTAACGGGACAAAACGCGTAAATAGCTGTAAGAGCAACAAGTAGAAAACGTATGCTTACAGTTAAATCGGTGTAAACTACTAAAGACACGTACAGTTAGTGCGTGAAGGAAACTTCGTTTGGTTAGGGGTGTCACTTGATGATTGATGACACTATAGATTTTGTGACAAGTTTTAAGCAGACAGTAAAGATCGATAACGTTAACTGATGAAGGCTTCTTTGAACATTAAGTCCGCCTTTTATACCAATAAGATAAAATGTATATAAAGTACGAGGACTATAACGATTAGATAAGTAATAAATATGATGAGAATTATCAACAACAACGGAAACAACTTAATTCTCTTATTAAAGTCCACAACTTGCAAAATTTTGTACCTTCTGATGATGATGATCTCAAAATGAAAAAAAAATAGGTTCATGCAATGTGTGCAATTAAATACGATGTAATGATTTAAAAAAGGAGAAGAAAATAAGGGTATTGTAAAACAAAAATGTATTTGATAGTTATTCTGCCGATAAATTGGCGATGCAGGTGCAAATGACTCAAGAAACCATTTCTGACTTCACTACTGACTAGTTCGACTCCGTCACACCTATTTGTAGCAGAGAGCATAATATCCAAATTATCGTGTTTATCGTTTCTTACGTTAGAAAAAAAATGAAACAAAGTTTTTACATGGGAACAGGCTTAATTTTTTTTTTTTAATATGGGAAATTATATTATCACCATTTTTGTGGAAATTCTAACTATCTACCTGCTACAATTGTAGAGATCCATTAAAAGGTAACATAATATGACGGACGGGTAGTCGGTACAAGCGAAGTAATTGGATTTCTTTTCATAGGTAACCTTAAAAAGATTTATGCCCGTTTTCACCAACAGATTCCTAGTGTATTCTTATTAAGGAATCCCTTAGGTCACAAATTCCTTTAAACAGCATATTTATCTTAATTCGTTTTCATGATCTTAATAAACAATTAATTGCAAATGATAAATCACGTAGCTAGTAGAAGGTTTAGACGACAAATATCGGCCCCCTAAAGTGTTCGATCAGGATTTAGGTGGCCCGTAAGCATTGGTGAAAACGAGCAGTTCCCAGTTCAGCTAGTCCATACTCTTTAAAGATTTAGAAAAGTAAGACTTCTTTTCTAAAAAATTAAACCTGGCACCGATACCCCTAACCCATACATTCGTGGAGGAAGTTGTAAACAACACCTCCAATCTGCTTTTACTGCTTGTGGTCACAGAGAACAGTATTATTGCTTTTGGTCACCGATCTCTTTACCGCAGCCGTTAGCTGGTCAACCACTTGGATACCATGGATTTAGAATAGAGAGAGATTATGCGCTAATGAGAGAAATAAAGCTATATTACTAATTAACAAAATCTAGCGAAATATGTCATAGGGTAGCGATAAGTCGTATTTCCGGAAAATAAAATTTGAGAAATTCAGCTAAATAGTTTTTGTGTCAATGATTAAAGAATAGAAATTTTAAAAATGTTAGCAATTTAATAATCAAATATTATATAATTGTTATATGAGTTGCAGCAAAAAATAAATCAAGAGGCACATCAAAATTCTATTAACCTTATTTTTTGACACTCAGTATCATTGATCTTATATCTCGATAATATATTGAGTAAAAAAAAAAACAACAAACCATAAAAAACTCGTGTCGAGGCAACCCTCACGGAACAATAAAGACAATAGTAGCAAACAGGTGCTTGACCTGCGTAATTGAAATGGGGAAACTCTTGAGAAGCAGGTTAATATTAACTGTGTGATTAGTCAATTAGTACAGTGAGAACATATTAAAAACAATGTTTGACTCAATACGGCCAAGTGCTAAAAGCGAAATTAATGTTTTATGATTGAGTTCAATGATTTAATTTTCTTTTTTTTTTAATTCTTTACATATACATATAGAGGATATTATCATATATTTTAAGCTTGAATTTTAATTGATGAAAAAAAAACTACATCATTAAATCATGAATCATAGCTCGTACTAATTTGACAAACACATCTATTTTGTTAAGGAAATTAAAAATGACCAAAAGGTAATGTAAAACAACAATACCTAGTAAATAACAAAAACCTTCACAGTCGAACCTAAACCTTTACAGTCGAATAGCGAACATACTCCGTTTACGTTTGAAGTCGGTAAAAATAAAATGCTAGAATGGCAGCTCTTCAGGTCGGCAAATTAGAGCATCTAGGTGTTTGACCCGTACAATTTAACACGTAGCGAAAACCGCCCACGCCACAAAATGTACGTAAGAACCGTTGAGTCATCAGCTAATGAACTGGTTTATGCCGATATTGAAAAATGAAATTCAAAGATCACGGTAGAAAACAACAAATTGCATAAAACTGGGAGGTGTCCTTACAAATATGTATTTAAGTTATTAGTTTTATAGCAATCGTTGATCTTAAGAAACTATCATCTGAAGACATACGCGTACATTATCTCGTTTCAGTATATCAAATTTCTGTGACTCCGATATCGATCGAACAGTAAATTTGAACTTAGGATTATACCTTTAGGAAATATACTTAAAATTATAGAGAGCCTTAATTCATTTACTTATCGACGTGGGTGGTATTGGCCTTAATCGCAAAAAATAGAAACATCAAACACAGACTGAGCTAAACATACTGAGCTGAAAAGTATTCCAGTACCTACCTAGGAACTTTGACTTCTTTAGTTACATTTAAGAAATTATAGCTTTATGTAATGAAAGCACCTGATGCTAAATAACAACTACAGCTCATTCCATCTGTATCCAAGGAAGATGCGGTACTTAAGCGGAGCGTTTCCTTGGCAGTCTAGTTATTATATCCTAAAAGCAAAAGTAACGCAAACTCTGATACCTTACAGTACACCTAGGCCTGACTGTTAGCGACCTAGCCTTTTGATATCCACTGGTGGACAAAGTCCTCCCCTAATAAAGGGGGAGTTATGCTATAGTCACCGCGCTTGGCCTTGCGTGTAGGTAACAGGAGTCGCCTCTACGACTCCCACAGGTTGAGTTCGCTATTCTAAATCCGGCGCTACACTGATGAATTGAAATTTCTACTACCCGATAAATAAAGGTGTTACGATGGTACCAACCTATTCAAACGTAACGAAGAAACCTGTGTCAATAATTACTTAGATAATACGCAACAATCAACAATAAAGGTACAATTAGAGCAGGTGTTTGACCTTATCCATTGTGGCATGGAAAAGGGAAAAACGCCGACGCATGGGAATCCGCAGTAACTGTTGATCGGTTAATTATTTACTTCTTTTACTGCTTTCTCTGATCAATTGCTATGGTAATTTATTCTCTACGTGCGTACTGACTAATTATGGATTTGGTAGCGGTTTAATTTCCGTTACGCTGTCAGGGCTATCGAAGGTGCGGCCCTTGACCAGGATTTTTAATAATATACCCTCCAGCTAAAATACATATGCAATGATAACTTGCGAATTATTATTTCTACTTAATAATATGTCTTGACTATGAAACGTAACGGCTCTTTGCAAATCTAATTTTTGTTTTTTTTTTTGTCTTAGTCCATAGTGATTAGTCCATAATATATTACTTTCAATGAAAAGTATGTATTGTGAAGTTCCCGAGTCTTTGGTGATAGATGACCCAAATTTAACGGGGGCAATTAAGATTCCCAGCGAGGGTCGAGGTTAAAGTTTTGAAACACCGGATTTGGATTTGCTTTGTGTTTCAAATTAGTTAAGTTTTACCCAGCACAATGGACGGAACTTCCAGTTTCTTGGTCCTCAGAATATCAAGTTAAGAAACAAACACCGTGTGAGTACAATGTACATTTTGTACAATGTTGTACATTTACAGTTACGTAAAAGGTCACGAGGGTGAGGCGGACATACGACCCTTTACGACATAAAGAAACAAGTTTATTGATTGATGGAGACTTTTGAGAATAAGGGTGTCGTTTATTGTAATTGGTTCCTTTGTACAGTATTGTATGTTGTAATGTATGTTACATTGTGGTTTACACGCATAGGATATTTTCTTGGGCAATGTAAACTCCTCGAATAGGTCAAAACCACAGACAATATATGTGTAGCCATTTAAAATAAGCTCTAGGTACTGTAAAATATCGTTGTACCTTTGGCATCAGGTCCTGCCAAGAATTAAGCTATTAATTTTATATTCATTCTTTATATTATATCTCTCTAACACAAAATAAGGGAAAATCAATTTAATAAACAGGCGCTGTTCGACTATTCTGAAAAACGAATCAATTTTGAGAATCAGTTCATTTGAGTGAAAGTGAAGTTCACTTTAAGTTTTAGATCTATCTATCAGGTTCTAACCAGGTTAGTTTATATTCTGCTACAATTTTAGCGCATCTAGTTCGACAACAGTTTAATAGTTCGCAGATGTAGACGTGTAAAATGAAAGGAAGGTGCGACACTAATAAAAATAACTCAAACATAATAAACGAACAACTACCACTTGAAAACAACATTTCCTGCAAATTAGGCTTAGTCACATCCTACCGTTTGTTATGGACACTGGAGTTAAATGGTTAGTAACATGACGCCCTCACCGCCCAGTCGTTAACTAGAGATAATGTGAGAAAATGTGATGCGGGTCGGTACCGATGAAAGACCGAGAGGTAAGTAATTCCACTTAGAGTGATCACAAAGTGACAGTGATTGAATGGTCCTGGAATTGAGGTCTGGTTTTTGGATTATTTGGCTTGAAGTCTCAACGACCTCTGTGATTGGTGGTGTCGTGTGATTGGTGTTGGTGATGTTCCGATTCAAACGATGAAGCAACAGTATTCGTACTATATACGTTCTCGTGAAAGTGCGAGATCGCCAGCATATGCAGGACCCGAGAATTTGGCCACAGATGTTATCAACTGCATTAACCATTTCCTTTATCTCTTAGGGTCCTATGTTCGTGTGTCATAATAAAACATTAAATATAATTAATGACTTCATGAACTGCACTATAAGTCTACAAATGATGCAATGTTTCAGCTAACAGGATCGTGATACTATAAAGCGTAGATGCAGTTAAATAAACTGTACTAGATTATGCTGCAGAGCGGACGCCGGTTCTCAACTCAGGATGGCCACGGTAGAATCAATTTTCAATCTTATACGCTTGTATTAAAGTTCAAGCGTGAGTCAGGTGGAACAGCCCAGACAAATGGGTCGCTTCCGAAACGAATCGTAACATTCAAGGTAGATGTCACAGATTGTATAACGGATTGCGGTAGATTTATGTCAGTTATTATTTGCTGGGCAGGCAACCTGACTACGAAATGAGGTTTGTTGGTGAACGTAGAGGAAGGCTTTGTAGGATAGGATATAATGAAGATGGAGAATGACCACATAACAAGTTGTTGATACAGTTTTGTTAAAGGTATAATATTTCAAGGTTAAGTTAAAAATAGAAGCAATGATCGACGTCAGATAATTTTATTTGTCTTAGGTATGGATGGCAATAGTAAATAAAATCGAACATCGAAAGACACAAATTATAAACATGCGTTTTTAATTACAATTTCTAATAAAATGCGATAGCAATAAATATTTTTATTAAATCGCCATAATAATGTACCGTTCAAAACATACATAAATATTATTAATTAATGAAATCAATAAAGTTAAAGCAGGTAAATAAAAAAGTGAAAATAATTTTTATCACTAACTTGATATTTGGTTTGAATTGAGATATTTTAAAAAACTATTGAAATAATAGACAATATTTTGAATATCGTCGGTAAAAAGTCTTATTCTTTATTCGGCCGGGTGAAAGAACTTCACTACATGCCCTGTCACGTACTGCAGACTGGCGGGTTGCCAGCAAAAAGAAAATGCTGAAATGGGTTGATGCAGATAAACCGTTCCACTCAGATTTATGGGAACTACATTTCCGACTCCAAGCAGACAGCTTTTTACAAATGCGGTTTAGAGTTCAGGGAGGTTCGGTTAAGTGGACTTTTTACTGAGATTTCCCAGTGGAGAGAGAGATAGGAAGGAAAAGGATGAGTCACTTACACTAAAATCTGTATGCAGTCTTATTTATCTTTATGTTATCATTATATAGCCATCATAGAAGTGATAGCTAGCGTATGCAACACGAGGCTTTCAATCTCTGACTTTACACAGTTGGTTAAAACACTACTGTTTCTCGGCACATCCAGGTGTGGTGATAACAACCAATTTGAACATGAAAGTTCTACCACCAGTAAATTTGTTAAATTAATATAATTAAATTTACTGTGAAACGGCGGTACTACAACTGTACCCTAACAGAATAAATTCCCACCCAGATTCATAACATACGATTTCAGCCTTGAAAGTTCTCTTGTTTCTCTTACCATAAAACCGTATACATATATTATTCCGACATATGGGCACCATGCCAGTAAGAAACAAATCGCTAAAACGCCATGGAGTAGATAAACCTATTCATGTTGTATTTATGGGAAGTACAGTTCCGGTTTGGGACACGCAAACGCTTTTTGCGAATGTTAAGTGCGTTGCCTCTCCATTGATTTTGTGTTCCATTGTGTTTTCACGGAACTGAATATTCTATTGAACACTTTCGCTTCCAGAAAATAGAGTAATTGCAAAAATTACTAATAAAACTGCTCCAATCTAGCACTTAAAATAACAAGTAAAAAATTAATTAAATTAAAAAAAAAATGAATACCATCGTTTATTAACGTAAAAGTCATGTTCCGTTAACAATTTTCAAACCTTTTATGCACATTACTTTATATTATGAACAAGCTCTGAATAATAATAAGACAGTACGGACTTCCTTTTGGCACGAAACGGGCATTTCATGCCAACTTATAATAAATATTCAACATAAGACGCGAGTATAATTTTACAGGAACAACCCTTGCTTTACGGTCATGAGCGTATATGGTTGTTACATAACAGTTTTAAGAACTTTGGCATTGCATAGCAACTTCATGCAATAAAAAAATATTTTTTGTATATTTATAAACTGAAATAACTGAAAGCTTTGTTATTGGATAATACTTAAATTGTCGTTACCAAATTTAAAAACCCTTAACCCGAGAAAGGCAAAAAAAAATCCCGAATATTTTAATGTGATAACACAATCTTATTGAGAGAACATAAAAAATGATCTTATTGAAATATAATTGAAGTTGTTTTCTCTCCTAAATATAATGTCAGTCCATATAGATTCGATTCAAACTGTCACTTGTTTCAGAATCACAGTAGATTTTAAAGATCAGACGTACATAGAATTCATACATAGAATATATACAAGAGAACAAACAAACATATGAGTATAGCGTGCCTTCAGGAAATGCATAAACCATAGAGTCAAAGACCTTACCTACCGTTAGATTATGAACGAAGTAATTATGCAATATTTATAAGTAACAGTACGAACTAAGTCGCGTGTCAAACAAAACATTAATATGTTAAAAAGATGAAAGTAAAACCGTAACAATGGCTTTTACCACGAACGTATGTTTGTTTACATTGTTTGAAACAGGTTCGAGCTTCTATTAATTCATTATTTGTCTTGCATTAGACGTTTTAGTGACCTGAACAGCTGTTTCCGTTTACATATGATTATTTTTAAACGTATATTCTAATTCTAATCTATACTTATAATAAAACTGTAGAAAGGTCAATTATGTACAATGAATACCTGTATATTCAAAATTAATATTGGAGGATGATTGATGATTGGTAGTGATGCCAAAACTGCAATCAGTAATTTTTTTTTTGCCTGTCTATCTGTCTGTATGTGCACGCATCGGTCAAAACTATTGAAAGGATTTTAACCAAACTTGGTACGATTGGAGTGTATGCTCCATATAACATATCGCTAAGACACATAGAAGCCAAGCAGTGACGTTAAATTTAAAACAAGTCTGACTAATAATAATAATAGTACCAATTGACTAGCGATTAATGCACAATACCGCTAAATTATAACTGAAACTGTTACTGAAAAGTCGGTTAGTTTATTTAAATAAACCAATAAAATTTATCCCGCTTGTACTCGTAAATATAAGAGTTATTACCATAAATATTTATTACCAGATGGATTATCAGCGTCTATTTGATTAAGCATAGATACACCACTACTTTATGGCACAAATAGGTGTGATACATCTGTCGTATTATCAAACATCTCAAAGTCGATAAATAGCATCGATAAACTTAGTCCTGAATCATGGCCTCAGCCAAAGTACTTTACTCAGCAGATGACGAGAAGCAATTTATAAACAGAATTACGTGTCCGTGGAATTGAAATCTGGCAAGCATATTGCGGACTTGCATGTGTTTTATGTGCATACTCGTTATAATAATATGCTATAGAACTTTGGAATATTCTACAGACCTAGATCAGGTTTCTTTTTGTATTGTTAGCTGACTTTTATTACTGTTAGAAAAAATAAACAAAGTTTTTATTTGAGTGAGAAAGTGCTAGTGTGAGAAGCTTGCAGTGCATCTGACGGTAAGTGGCTACTGCAACTTATGTCATCTGTGACGAAAGCCGACAGGCCTGTTGCGGTGCTACTCTTGAGCCAATTTTCGCATATGCTGGCTATAACCTTTACACAGAAACACAGTAGTGCGAACATTGATACAGCTAGGTGTGACGATGCTACTAACCTAGACCAACTTGCAAGTTCTACCTCTCATTGGTTCAATGCGTCATATTTCTATATTTAT
>DWFC01000481.1:0-10786 GCA_018247075.1 Hasora chromus | reverse complement strand
CTCCTTTCCTTAAAATCCTTGGCGTTGCCTCGGACTCTCCTATACTAAAATATAAATTTGAAGCGGAGCCTAAAAAAAATATGCTATTGTTATATACTGACAGTGTATAGCACATTTTGCTAGTAGGTACTCATACATTTATTTCTTGTAATAAAAATGCAATTCGTAATAATAAATAATAACAATAGGTAAAACTGTCGTTCTGTAACGGAATGGCGTGATGGCATGTATGCATGTTGGTAATTTTTCTTAGACCAAGTTTACCTATTCGATTTTTACCGCAGGTCGGCAGCGCGGCTCAAGCAAGGTCAGTTTGCGGCCGCCCTGCAGGATGCGACGCGTGCGCGGGAGCTTTGCCCAAACTGGCCAAAGGCCTACTACCGGCAAGGTAAATTACCTTTGGTTTGATAAATTAGTTGAGGTTTTAAAATTTTACGTTAATTTTGATAGGCTACTGTTATGATAAACTTGTCATTATTATTATTTTCATTTTGTATTAAAATTTATATTTATAATGTGTTCACTGCTTAATAGCGTTAATATTGAAAAATTTGATAACAATGATTATTTATTTGAGTTTTATGTTGTGATTATAGCTATACGTGTACACAATTTACATTTTGTATATGACGTTCGCTTTCTGCTTGATGGTTTTTATCAAAATTTATTACACAATTTACATAAACATTTGATATGCGCATATCAGGTTCACTATAGAAGTATCTGTAAAAAATATATCTTAGGAATTATAATACAAAGGGATCAATAACGAATACAAATGCAGCTTTGACCTCAGACCGGCGCTCGACATCACATTATCAAACGAACGACTCATTTGTATTGTAAGCCAGCATTTAAAAGTTAGAATATATCCATAGAATATTAAAAAATCCGATAGATTATCAGTTACAAAGATTGCACAAAAAATAACAAGAATCAACATTCCATAAAAGTCAAAATAATGTATTTGACAAGTATCAAAACTTTAAAGGCCAGACTCTACTGCTGGTATATAATAATTACATATATAGTATACGTTGCAGAAACTTTCAAAAGATATGGCACTTGCCTCCAGTTAATATTTTATTTGTAATAACATTATTAAGGCTGCAAACAGTATTGCCTTTAGGAGTTATTTGGTATTCTGGCGCCATAGCCTAATAAATAATCAATGAATGTATTCATTATTCTATTGCTATGTCATCTATATTGCCCTAAGTGTCATTGTACCATTAGGTAACATTAGTTCAGAAGCTCTAAGTAACCACTCTACATTTGTGTATACAACCAAAGACTCTATGTACAGACAGATAAGTGACACGCAACATAGAGTAAGCAGGAGTATTTTTTTGCGTGTGGAAGTATATATCTTTGTACGCAGCCAACTGTCACAAGCATACAATTAATATTGCGTGTGATTGTAGCCGTTAAATGCATTGTGTTTTTACACATTTTCTTTTATATGTAGGATCGGTCGCAAACATTTCCACTTTCTCTATGCATTGTAAACTAGATTAATTTACGCAATACTTTACCACGCTATGGCAATAAATGTGACGTTTGCTAGCATTACATTTATTTTAACAAACCTCTTAACCTTAATACTGACTGAGGTCATTCATAATTTAAAAAGTTATATATTATTATTGTTAGTATACTAACTATATAGGACTGATAAACTAAACTGGACCAAAAAATTAATTAATCAGTAGAATGATTTCAAAATTGTTTAAATCCAAGACCACTTTCCACAACAACACTAAGTAGTTCAGTAAAAACAAATTAAAGTTATTTATAACTACGTCAGTAGACCCTTCAATTGCCACATCCATCTGTGCAGGTGTAGCCTTACAATGCCTGGGCCGGCACGGCGAAGCCCTGGCTGCCTTTAGCTCTGGTTTGGGCGTGGAGCCCTCCTCGCGCCAGCTCCTCGCCGCGCTGGTGGAGGCCTCGCTCAAGTCCCCTCTGCGAGCAACGCTAGAACTCACCTTCAGGCAGCTGGAGGCTATGAAACTAGATCAATCGCCTTTCGTACTTATATCGGTAAGTTTGACACTAATAATTGATATAACACCTTTTACAGCAAAGTAGATTGTCTGCGTATACTCATGGTACTATATGCTACCTATTACGTAAATAAACTATTAAAACAGAAGTGCAGGACCTAAGTACAGTATAGGCCACCACGTTTTCTAAGTCCGCTAAAATAGCTTTTAAGCATAGCTACTGCTTGATAATAGCTAAATATGTAATACTACCTACCAATATGATATTTATAAACTAAAGAAACTAAATTGGATCAGTCATTCTCGAGTTGTATGACAAACAGAGAGATGATCTGTTTTATTTATTTCTTATGTAAAAATAAAAACACGAAGTTACGTTAATATTACGAGTATGTGATAAAATAACGAAGTAAGCTTCATCCGATAATTTTACATTCACACAATTCGGCTCGTATTTACGAGCGGCTCGTTTAAAACGCAACTTTATCCAAGTAATTGTCTCACCTTCGTTACTCCGTTTAAAATGGTGGCATAAGAACGCATAGCACTAAAGTGGTATAAAATAATGTGACTCGTGAAGTGGGTGTCGAACCGTCGAATTTAAACTGTCAGCGGGGTCTTGTTTAAACGCCATCTGATACCCGGCGAGCCCGGTCCCGAATAATGCCGGCCATTTACGTGCGCCAGGATATATACGGGCTGTCATTCACGTTCTGTTCAATCGTGCGGACGGACCGAATACTGCACAATCGATTACAGCGATAGCTACGGAATTTTTGTTAACTGCAACTGAAAATATTATAGAATTACAACTGGAGCTACTTTTTAAACATAGATTCAGGTAGAGTGATTTATAATTTTTTTTTAAGATTTAGGTAGTTAGGCATGGACCGATTTATATATTTTTTTAAAGGATGAACCATAGCAAAATTTACCATAGCTAAATTCTAGAACAAAGTAGACGTAGAATAAATAATACATGCCAATTCTGCGATCCATACAGTAAGTAATAATGGCCTAATGGTCAATTTAAAATGAACACCTTGCATTACATACGCACACTAATTATTACCGATGACACGCAATGACCAGCTTGCACGATTTTCCATGATTTTAGGTTTTCTAATAGTATTAAAGTGTAATTTTACTTCCACGTTAAAGACGAATAAATCCATGTTATTACGATTTCTTTGATTATTGAAGTTGATTAGGTTAAATTGTAATTATTTCGTGTATATGTGTAAACAAAAAAATCATTTAAATGTAGCTTTGCGAATTTTAATGTTAGCTAAATGATTACAAACACATTTTCTATGGACTTAGATTAAACAAATGCACAAACGATAAGTTATGAAGAAGATTTTCAGTACTTAAAGTTTTGAAACATAATATCTTCTGTTTACACAAGTGGCGAGACAACAGGAATAAGTCTAAAACGATACTCGGAACCTTCGATCCGCGATTAACGGAGGCAGCATTGGAATCGCAGAGCGCACCATTTGCATACATTCCACCGCTTTGCCGTCGACGTCTGGGCATTTTTCGGCGCATTTAACCGGTGGACAATGGGCCTGAGTGATCAAAGCGCCAATAATACGCGACCGACCCCCGTGCATTTACATACAATCTGGGCGACAGTTGATCGGCAGTCTGAATGGCACGGACAACGGTGCTCAATCTTGAGATATCAAACAAAAAATTCAAACGTAGCCAGTTAATATTGACTTAACTTTTCAGCAGCTCTGATCGTCAATTGGATATAAGAGAACAATATTCAAATAAAAATAATATGAACACAAGGTTTTACACTATTTCGTGCATTATAATAGGTATAAGAACACCTGGCGACAGTTGACATTCGTAATGGAACTAAGACATGAGAGGACGATTGATTCAAAGACTGAATATTAAAGAAAGACATTAAATATTAACATTAATAGAGGAGTAACAAAGAGTTCTTTAAGTTATTGTCTATACAACCCGTATTTAAGTTCCTTAAAAAAGTAATATTAGATGTAATGAAAATATTTAACAGAATGGGATAAATAAATAAAAATATAGTAATAATAAAAATTTAGGGAGAAAGTTGAGTACCGAGTTCTGGTATAAATTATCCCCCGCCACACGGAGCTGCCGATCATGTTGAGGCCGGAAATCCATCTGAATTAATAAGGAAATGATACCGATACTATTATACTCATCGAATTTATTGTTCTGCTGTATAAAAATCCGGTCGGCGAGTACGCAATGTGAATCGTTCAAACATTATTTTTTGCTGTTCCATCTTCGATTTCTATTATTCTATAAGTTGTTTCAATTTAGTTTTTACTCTATCGTAAGCATTAATAGCTGTACAAGTGTACAGTATATGTAAGTGATTTTGAACATTATCCAAGTATTATGTGGCTTCTACAATAAGTCGGCTACTTATTATCGAGGCTGAGATTAGTCGAACCTTTTTTATTTCGGCAATCCTTTGTTATTTATCCCACCAGACTCACAGGTACTCGTACCTACTCTACTTCAGCCGAATGCAATTTGTACAAGGATAGTGAAATTGATTAATAAGAAGTCTTAGGTACAATATTTCAAGAGATATGCAAGAACGCTATAAAACGACTATCTGGCTTTTAATGGAGCATGAAATATAGAAGGAATATAAGTTAGCACTACTTTATGCTACTCGGTAATATAAAAATCACGCTACCGATTATATACTAATTTAGCACACAAAAACGCCGTGGGTGTTCGTAAAACATTTTGATTTATGCTCGACACTGAACAACAGTACAGAATTGTCGGAAACGTTTCATTGCAATCGGCACCACATCGTAATGGGTTTTTAAAAATTCGACGCGGTTTTTTTGCTTTTGGACAATGATACTCAAATTCGCATTTC
Organism: Hasora chromus; assembly: GCA_018247075.1. Classification (NCBI taxonomy): domain Eukaryota; kingdom Metazoa; phylum Arthropoda; class Insecta; order Lepidoptera; family Hesperiidae; genus Hasora; species Hasora chromus. Next base: position 5,881 of record DWFC01000481.1, on the reverse strand, counting down.
AGTACATTAGCTCATTATTATGTTGAGATTAGTGATGTGAATGACATCCTATCGAGGAGATCTACCGCCTCATTCCGAGCTGATTCGTCGTGCAGACATAAGTACCATGTGACCATTATATGCACTTATTTTTAATGGATCGGGAAATAGTAAATGAAATAAAGATATCTGAACGGGCCATTTTATAGATAACTGCTCTCCCAGTTCTCTGCAGATAGCGGAACCTGCAGGAATGATCCTCAATATTTGTATGCACTTGTTTATTTAATAAATTCCTATTACATACCAAATAGGTTTTATTACAGCCTATTACAGTTCCAAAGATGCAGCAATATTTGCTTAAATGTTAGGACACGCGGTAAGACGAGTGAACTGGCGGCTAAAGCCTTCATACAGAAGCCTCCAGAACAGACTCCAGAAAAATCAATTAGTTAAACTAGGAACATAACCGATTTCGATGTCTAAGATGAATTAGCTTGATGTTACAACTAACAGTTAGGGTAACTGTATTGTTATTTGAATTAAATGTATTTTACTCATTTGGACTAAAAATACACTTTTATTATGTATTTTAAAATTGAATTATAAGCCAAGCTAATACGTATATTAAAATGTATCATAATTTCATACTATCTAGTTTTTTGTACACAAAAAATATGAGTCATTATCAAAATAACTAACTCATATTATTATTATTTATTAACTTTTTGGCATAGAGTAAAAAGCGAAAACACTTAGATGTGATTTATAACATAACAATCTTTCGAGTACGCGTCAAGGTATTTTCTTTATACGGTTACAATTCAGGTTTACGCAATTTTATCCAGGTCCACTTCATTAGATCCTGCAACTTTCTTAAATTACTTGCTCGAAGGCAGGTAATCTACAAGATATATATCAAAGCCCTTTTGACGTATCTATGATTATATCCAATAGACGCGAATACTTGTTTCTATTTTATTTTGAAGCTAATCGATGCAAAATAAAATAAGAAATAAACAACTCGAGAAATAACTAGAAAATCGAAAGTCACACAAGTCTTATGTGCTAATAATTTGTAGTTAGTTTGTGTGTTTAGTTAGTTGAACAGTACCTACCTATAATTTTGTTCCATTTCCAGTCGTTTGATAAAACAGTCCTATAAAAATGATGCTCAAATATTGTCGCCAAATAATCATTTCTTGAAATTTAATATGAAATAGTTTTCTATTTTAGTTATTTAACTGATACATAGGATATTATTTATAAATACTTAGGTAAACACGTCCGTAAAATGCAGCCAAGCATAATCACCAGAGACAAGATTCTTGTATCCTCACGCAATGCAGTGGTATATTAATAGTCAGGACATGTAATGAACAAACTGTAGCTGTATATTAGAAATAAAGTTTTTTATTTAATGTCATTTTCTTCGTAGGTGGTTGGTCAAGAATTGCTAGCAGCGGGCCAGTATCAAGCCGCAGTCACCGTCTTGGAAGCTGCGTTGCGGATTGGATCATGTTCTCTTAAATTAAGGTACGTACTTCATTGTTTTATTCTTCGTGAATCGAATTTATAAATTATCATCTTGGGTGTAGCCGCTCCTTATTTATTGCTATTAGTAATCTGTCGACGAAACCAAATGTAGAGAAAATATCGCCTTACAAGCTAGTGATTAATTGTACTTCATTATGAACCTGAATAATATTGTTCCTATTGTTATAACTTGGGACCACGGTTAAACAATCTTACACATATAGTAATTTTTTCGTACTTTTATTATTCAGTGTCTTTTTTCTGTTATTTAGATCTGTTAGTCAACGTTATAAAACTTAAAACAGTTATAAAACTGATTAAAATTGTCGATATAATATTTTATGAAGACTAATTTTAGCGGAGCTCATTTAGTGACTTGTGATGTTTTGAATAAAGTAATTTGTCATGTAAAATGAAAGATATTGCATAATGGTGTATCAATTATCAAGTATTTTATTTCGGCTTTGAATTGGCCGCGGCGCGCGTATCCGTATGATTTATAATTTAACAGCCCCGTCCCATATGATATCCCTTTTAAGATTAATCTCTTACCAACAATTTCACACCTTTAACACCTCTCGAAGTTTCAAAACGTTAATAAGAAGAAGACAAATTGCTCGACCGCGAATCTCCACATTCATTAATGTCGTACCATTATTATTTTTAATCACCGTCCATATGTAGGGAGTTGACAGTGGAATAATTTATATGTACTTAAGGGAACGGTTATCTTTGGCGGAATTTCGACGTTTTGATTTATATACGTTGGCCTCTCAGGAAGTAAGACGCATAAATGTTTCAAGGGATCCGAGACGTCAAGTTTTAATAGGGGCGGTAAATTTGCGCTCGCAGTTTCGTCTTCATTTTGCTTGGCGTGCGTTATTTATGTAATGTTAAATACAAAACATATTCCATAGTCTACCTAACTGATGATTAAATAATTATAATGAATTATATTTTAAGATTTAATTTACATGCTACACTAATTCCTTGAAAAAAGCGAAGACGCGAGTGATAAAGAGAGATACATAAGAAATAAAATAATTATTTTAATTGATCACGATAACGCCGATTAATAATTTGTTAGTAATAGAACTATTAGATGCCGATATTTAAAAAAAAAGATTATTTTTTAAGCAACACCAACCTGAGTATACTGGTACAATGAATGCAGTGCACTCCCACGCCTATTTAACTTTGTAATGCCATTGTCGCGACTGGAAAAATATGAAAAGTATATCTAGTAACCAATCAGCTAATACATATAAAAATACGAATGGAAATATACGATACATTATTGAAGAAGAGTATACTGTCCGACAAGGAATCAAACCCGAGCCGCGCGACGAAACCCACACCTCACGAGATCTTATCTCGTCTTGATGGATCGAATCCGTATCGATACGGCCCTATTCTATACGAAACGTGTTAAGGGAAAACTTTTAACTGTATAAATAGGGACATTTATTTTTGATCTTTATCAATATGGGATAATTGGTGACTGATGATAGCCAATAAAGGAAGTAACGTTAACGCATCGGAGGGAAATCGAGAAGCCAGATAAAGATTCTGATATGAAATTGATATTTACTTGGTTCGAGTTTTACTTACTCCATTTATTACTCACTGAAAGGTGTCAAAATGCTTAAGCAATTTCACACTTTTTAAACTTGGTCAAAAAATTGTATATTCAATATTTATTTAAAAAAATATTGAATTACCTACTTGTTCTTATGGGCTCCCTGTGGAATCGCTTTATTTTACTTGAAAGATTTGCTCGTTTACCCGCATTATATTTCAGTTATACTCTTAAAATCGAAGAATGCAACATGATTTATGTTGAAAAATCATATGAGACTTAGGAAAACAAAAACGATTCATAAGTAGGCTTAGAAAAAGCGAATATTATTTTTGTCCAGAAATAATTGCAATTCTGTATTATAAGATACAACAACGCATTACTTTTAGGATCAAGTCGTAGACAACTATCATAAAATTTGTCCCATCCTAATACTCCATTTACATTTTTCATCATAAAAAGATATTTGCATTATAATATATAGTAACTATACCTCTTATATGAATTCTACACGAGAAAAACAATAAATGTCATTTTTTGTATGAAGCTGACCTATTAATGCAAATATAATTAATTGGAATTGGACAAAATCTAGGTTGTGGTTTGTTAGCTGCAATAATTTTTTATCTGTTCATCCATGAATATCAGCGAGCCACATCAAAAACTATCTTTTTCAATTTTAGGCTTGAGATACAGGACATTTCTTCCTAACCGAGCAATAGTTAATTTGGTTAATAGCATGATTTTCGCAGATAGACTATTTTTTTTGTAAACTAGTTATATATAGTAGTTTTTTTCTTGCTTGTCTTTTGTTGACATTCATTGTTTTTTTTCCGTGGAGACTTTATATGGCTTATATTATCGGAAAAAAAGTATTTTACACCGCAACATTGTGTTCTACCTTGCTTATTTTGCTAGAAAAAAACATATAAATTCAGAACGCGTGCCCCAAAATACGTGATCGATCTCTGGAGGTGTCAAAAGCGTTGTCAAATTACGCCACAAAGAGTGATTCATTAGGCGGCGCGGCGGACGAATTAAAATATATCAGACAATATTTTATCGTTCACTAGTTACGTGGGCATTTACTTCAACATGCACCGACAACGGATGTTGTACCCAAAAACTGGTCACAGGTTGATCAACCAAGCATTAAGTATAAAATCTATAAAAGCATTAAGTATAAAACGTACTTAGGTTTGACTCTGACTTACACTTGATGAAATTTACACGCGATGAAATTTAAGTCAAAATTTTACAATACATTTAGCAGGTCAGAGCTAACAACAAACCAATAACTCTGTTAAGTCGGAGTACGCTCTAAATATTTCACCCTAAGACGAATGCATATTTTTTCCAGTTATATTCAGTCGTGCTCGATAATTACGTGTCCAGCTCTAGCCGGCGGCTCATTTAAAAGTTGACAGACGGATGTTCTCAAATGTAGGACACAGGACTGATCTATCCATCAAGCACAGTGAGTGCTTTTAACTCCCAACAGTCGCATGCACTAAGACCTTTGCGCAAGTTTTTCTCAGTGTATTCAATCTTGCCCGATAATTACGTGTTAGAACACACCCGATTAACTATGAGCGGACAACCGGATGTTCTCAAATATAGGACACAAGACAGATCTATCCATCAAGAACCCACTCTTGAAACAGCCGGCATGCGATACGACCGTGTCATTTATATATCTTTCCAGTTATTTTTAATTTCATTGGCTAATTGCTTATATTCATTTTATTATTCTAATGTATACTTGTGATATAAGGGTACCTACCATGAATTTAGTCATAAACTGCAAAGTATAATCTCCGCAATCATAATATTAAATGTTAAATTTATTTCATTCTGATATGTAATACGGCTCCCCAAATAATATTCGATTACATATTTAATTAAATTCTATAAGTAAGAGTTGTAACTATGCTACGCTAACTCACGCTATTAAATCAAATTACGAAGTCGGCTATTCCTGGCTCAGTCATGCGAGGCGATGGCGTATTCATTTATTACCATGCTATTTTGTAATATACCCGCATGCAACATGTACTCGCATTACGTATTTTTCCTTTAATATATGCAGCATCAACATTTACATTCCCGGACATCGCGAGCAAAAACCATTAATACCGCTGCCTACTCGCGCCATTGAGCAGTTGATTCCGGGAGCCAACAACTCCCAACACAGCTTGGAATAAGATATTAATAAATGTCAAGTAGTAAATCTGAGGGCACCATAAATGGACAGTTTCACTTATTAATCCACGCCATCAACCTCTCTATGTGTATCCATCAACGCTTAGGGCTGCCAGGTGTCAGGTGTCTAAGAGATCCGTATTTTGATCCCGTGAAAGATAAAATAACAAATGTTACTTCCAGCCACATAACTCAGAAAGATTTAGATTATATTACGTGATATAAATGAAGTTAAGAGACCGGTTGCTTAAATAACAATATTTTTTGTTAAATTTTTTTAAATACTGTGAAATAACTTCAATGGATTACATTGTTGTTATTTGGTTATTTATATGAGGTATGTGTAATCTCCAATCCATCCATTTCTCCATGTGGAGCCTTACATAACCAACTTATTCTGTTAACTTTACCAAAAAAACTATTGTATCAAGAAAACTAGTATAAAAATCGTCCTAACTATCCTTAAAATTACAAGTGTACTGATAATTATAGTACTTTAATAGTACGTAGGGATTATTGCCAGCCCTAGGCGAAGGTACTGCTATTTGATGGCGTGGCACATTGCACTTTCTGAGGTGTCAAAAG
>DWFC01000480.1:0-10787 GCA_018247075.1 Hasora chromus | reverse complement strand
TTTTATCGCGTGCTGTTAATTTTGTATAAATGCAAGAAGATTTATGGAGTCTGAATATTAAGTACAGAGCGTAATCCGCGATCGTCTAACAGTATTAAGCGTTATTTAACGCTGCTTAAATTGTATTTATGGTATTATAGATAATCTACGGTAAACAAATTATACGGCAATCATTATTATTCAGAAATATTCATTATGTCTCAATCCAATATTGCTTCAAGATCACAAATATCATTAGAATAGGTCTATGAACGCTTTTAATGTCTTCATCACGAACCGATGATATTTCAAATGTTTTGAGCATCTACCTAAGATAAGATGCCTTGTAGAATCTTTAATCTCACATTAAAACACAATTCAATAAAACTGTTTGTAATAAAATTAACAATGTAAATTAATTTAAATTGCCCTACGGTATCTCTTAGAAACAAATCTTCTAAGACGTAATTTTTGTCATCATATGAATAAAATTAATTATTATAGATACCTAAATACATAAGTTGGTGATTCATCTTAATACAGATTTTAAAACTCTTGTTTTAGTGTTAATTTTTTTTTATATGAAATCAAAAGGTTTTGTATCAACCATTTTAAGCAGGCAAAACCGTTTTTAACACAATACTTTTATTTAGAAGAAGGGATATTGTGACAGATTCCGTTATTTTGTCTTTTGGACATCCGGTTAATCTCGTAATAGGATTTTAACTGTGTAATTTTTAAATCTTTTTTAAGATGTTTTAGACTTTTTTATGTAACGGTAACGGGGTGTTAATATAAGTCTCAATTAGCTGTAAAAAAACTAAGCTAACATTGAATCGCACCGAATTCTTTTTTTGCACTTATTAACTTTTTAACTTGAGCATGTTAAGGAAACACATTTTCTTGGTGGAAATGATGTTAAGAGGATTCAAAGTTAACTTACCTTTTGTATTTCACAATAGAGTGTGGTTGATTTATTTTAAAACATCTACTAAAGTGCGTTTGTGAAATGCAGAATTAAGTATTTTATCTACGAATCATGTGCACTATATTCATAACTAAACATAACTCTGTGCATATTTTTCGTAGATGGTCTAATAAATATTTGGTGACTTTATATAATTTAACGTAAGGGCCTTTACAAACTGTATGATCGCGACAAAAAAACGCGCGTCTAAAACGCCGAGTTTGTAATCCCTTACTCCTAATGTTATGTTACTGTATATTAATAACATGTTTTTCTCGATTGTTGTAGATGTAGTCAATGCTTGTGGCGGTGAAGGTGATGGAGGTAGCACGATCCAACACAGCGGTCTCTCTTACACAATAGAGTAAGGTTCACTACATTCTACAATACTATGAATACACTCTCATACATTGTAAGACAAGTGAATGATTTATCGAAAGAAAAGGTTATGAGGCAGTTGATTTGGTTACATCTTACTGCTGGGCCTTTCTTTGGAGCTATATAATACTGGTATATTGCAAAAGCAGTGGACGATAAAGAGCAAATATAAAAGGATGAAAACATTTTTACTTGTTTATTTCCATCAAGAAGAAATATATCTATTTATCAATAGATTTTCTGCTCTGAATTAATGTCAAATAAATTCAGAAAGAAATTAAAAATAATGTTCATTTGAATAATAAAATGAAATGATTCGTAAATATTCTTTATTTTTATATGTTTAAAGATATACTGGCACAGAGAAATTAAGAAAAGGAGACCGCGTACCATTAAAAATCATATTATGATCGTGCTCAATTTTAAATACCCTACAAGCATTTTAGAACTATTTACTAAAAAAATGTGATTTTACTAACATCGATTTGCGAATCGTGGTTTATTGTTATCTGCACTTTATCAACAGTGGTCTCAAGCCCCAGGTAGAATTTTCTAGAATGGATACTAATGTTAAACTTTTTTTGCAGAGAAATACATTACAACCCGAACAAGGATACCATGAGCTTAAAATGGTGATATGTCAATGGCATCGCGAAGACCCTGTGTCACTCATAACATCGAGAACTCAACTTACATAACAGTATTCGTGCTTCATCATTAACGCCGCCAGAAACGACCGGGATTATGCAATGCTTGGATTTGGATTGTTCTAATTTGGTTCTCTTAAAAAAGATTTGGCTTGCCGTCCAGTTATAAAATTAAACGTGCCAGTATGAGTTTTTCCTAATTATTTGGATTTTCCGGCAAGAATAAAAAAATTGTTTGATATTATTAAAAAATAATTTGATCACTGAACCAAATGAGAACATAAGGCAGTACTTGCAAACATAAAAGTAAAGTATATTTTTTATACAAACAAGAACCTTTTTCGGGAAATGTTGATGCACAGTTTAAAAACAACGTTCTGGTGATTTGTAAATAGTATTTATTAGGATAAGTAATGATAGCATTTAATCAGCTTACTGCTTAGCTTTATTTTTATGTAAATTAATATTTATGTTGTATTTAAAAATATTGTTATTATTATTAGCCTCTATAACGTAGAACGAATGGTTCGAAAATTACAGAAAGTTTTGATTGATGATGAGGTATTGAAAATGCAAAAAAGGAATGTAGGAAGAAACACGCAGACAGGCGCGGCCATGTTGAAGGCCATGATGTGCCCTTTTGAAATAACAGCTTACCGTCCAAATATCTACAGGCCACATGGTCATTAGCCACAGGCCGCGTCTGTGTGTGGACGCAAAGGTTTTTGAAATGAAGCTTATAAAGACGGTTTTGTTATAATATTGTATTCATTTGAAAATATTTACTAAAGCTTCTTATATATTACATTCCATGTATCGCTTAAATTAATGTAAAAGGGTTGTTCCTAATGCTTAGAAATATGGGTAGATTGTTTAACATAGTGATATAGACCTGGCGTTGCAGTTATGTACTTCTAAGGTTAATTCAACCTATGTATAAGACAATAAATACGATAGTTTAATTAAGAACTCTGTTTATATCTGTACCGCTTACCAATAGAGCGGATTATGTTGAAAATACGTCAAAAATGAGTGGGAATAAAAATTTGGCCTTTTTATGTTTGAGATATTTTCGACCTACTTGCTCTATTAATAAGCTTGACATTCGTCTGTTTTATATGTTCTAGCTTTTTGGAAAATAAATGATTATCTGAATTATTTAATAGTTAATTCACACGACAAAATACCTAATGTTATGACAATACTATTGTTTGATAAAACAAACACCTGGTGTAGTTATATTCTCTGATTTCCATATGTTATATTAAAATGCGTAAGATTTTATTTAATTGTGCCTTGTTCAAACATTCTTTTATATAATTTTTGGTCTTAATGCTAGAAGTTTATGAACAGACAAATTTCTACATTTTTTTCAACACATTTCATATTTTAGTGACATGACAAAACTACCATATTTCGTTCTCTTAGCGAAATAGTCGGGTTGACGTTTTCTAATTAACATTTAAAATTATTTATGTCTTTATGCACTATATATAATTTATATATTATGTCATATAAGACGTGTATTTGCTTACTAAAATGCTTTAATAATATATTGGATAGCGATGTGAGGTGTTGAAGAAAATAATATTCCATGTGCCAATAAAGGACAGTGTTCTGTCGTTTAGCCATATTTTATATAGATTTAGTTGTAAAAAATAATATTTCTTAATGTTACAATAATTATGTACGTATATATTCCATCACATTGTGTAGATCAATGGTAATAAATAATGAATAATATTTATTGTTGTTTCTTTTAAAATTAACGTTTGATTTTAACCTCACTTGTCACACCGTCAAAAATCGTCTAATGGCGGACACACAATTCAACAGATAGGAGCATTTTGAGGTCGAGAAAGATAAGTACTTACAAAGGCAAACACTATAGGATAGGTCAACAAATTTATTCATATTGTAAAACTGACGTTTAACTTTAACTAAAGGTTGACTGTTAGTTATTACATACATTCTTGTTTCTAATCAGATGTACCCAGACGTTTCGTTTTTTAATTTCAATTTCTGACTCTTTTTAAAACCTTTTAAAGAACAAACCTAAGACCTTTACCTAAGATGTAGTGAGATTAAAGAAATTTCCTAACCTAGGTACCTTTTCTGACACAGTTGGTAATAACCAAGTGTGAAACGTGGGATCGCGGGCTAAATTTAATTAATGAACAAAAAGGTCGGTATCAGTGTAACTATATCTAGATGAACCGTAAAATTGCCTGATACTGTTCGCGTTATTCTCTGAATGCTAGGGTCTGAGCCGGTAAAATCCGTTTAAACTTAGTCCTCAGGAGGTAATCATATTTAATCGATCCTGGTCGCTAGTACCTATTAACGACTTCAGAAGACATTTAGAATCCGGTCGACTTTATGATCGTATGAATGAATCATAACAAAATAGTGCAGTAGTCACAACATATTTATTTATACAAAATACGGTGTTGTCAAAAGTCACTAGTATAACGTAACTGATGATGTCGTTAGGTACTAATATGGTGTACGTACCATAGTTGATCAAATTCTTTATTTACCTATTCATAAAAAATAATAAGTCTATGATATAGTTCTGGAGAATGGTAGGGTACATGGTGCAATGGACTGAAACCCAACATAAGAAACTAGATACTCGAACTACCTAAGTTTTGATAAAAAGCGTCCAACGTCGCGACGTCATTAAGTCATTGATCAATTATCATACCTTAGTATATTCAATTAATTGATTATATCCTTATTTGCCAGAACTGATACATCTGATGTGTGTATCTACGAAGGTAAACATTACGCAAATAATAATCACGAAGTTAGCTAAAATTATTTCTAAGGCTATATAAACCTACGTATTCAACATTTAAGTTTATTTAACATCCACAGGGGAATATTAATGCAAATTGTAATAATAATGCAAAGTCATAAAAGTATATTAGTTTATAGAAGATCAATTAATTGTTTGGCGTGAAGTTAATTGATGTCTTTCTTTATAGTAGTTTCACGCTTCGTAATTAAATAATTGCCGTTGAAATTTCAAGTTTAAACATTTTAGAATTGAAACTAAACCCCTGGCTATTACGAGTCTAACCATGAATTTTATAGACACGATGAATTAGTAAATTGCTGCACTGAACTTAACTTTGTCTATTATGATAAAATAAAATAAATCCAGTTATGTTCACATAGTAAGAATAAGGATTTTGGAATTATATAAAACGGCCTTAAATAGTTTTAAACACAGCACTAATTATTTTCATTGTACATTAAGATAAACAATAAACAAATTGTCGACTACCTATTTAATAAAACCGGGTTATTATAATACTTTAGCTCTGTTTCAAAAGAAAGTAACTTTCAGAAAAAAAGAACATAGGTAATCTCATAATATTTAGTCTGACTGTCCGTTGGCAGTTTAATTTCTAATGATCAGATTTAGCTGGGTTTATATCTAAGTAAGTAAGTTCTATCTAAGTAGTAGTATCAGATGAACTAGCTAAGTAATTATCTATAAAATTTTGGCTTGGAAGTATATTTATTTAAGTAAATCAACATTCACTTCGACAAGCAATGAAATCTATTCAAGTCTGCCACCGCGTTACGCAAAGTTCGCTCAAATACCATCGCGATCTGTTTAATATTTATACCATTGACTTTTGCCCTCCTGGTAAATGTGAATCTATAGAATCAGGTTAGTATTGTAATAAAATATTCCATTGCACTTTTTGATTATTTGCTATCAAAATTAGTTGTTCTTTCAACATTAATGAAAATAATATAAATGTAGATCTGATTTTAACTAAATTTGGCACTGAGAAATTTTAATTCTTGGGAATTAACAGTTGCTACTTCATAAGAAATCTGTTGATAACGCAGTACTGAGCGTCGTCCGTAATGGACTAATAAGTGGGATGAAATAAAATGCGATGATATTATCGAGTTTTGCGTAACACGGTGGCGACCGGCCGGGCCCCGCGTTAGTCATCACTTGTCTGGACATAATCTATGCCGATCGAGTCTTCAAGATATTGCTAAAAGATTCTTTGGATCTCGATGTTAGGTTTTTCACAATATACTACACGGACGAAGCTGCGGCCATATCTAATCTGCAATATTAGTAGGATGAAATAGAACGCTATGATATTATCATGTTTTGCGTAACACAGTGGCGGCCAGCCGGGCCTCGCGTTAGTCATCACTTATCCGGACATAATCTATGCCGATCGAGTCTTCAAGATATTGCTAAAAGATACACTGGTATGCTTTTTGCACCTCCACCAAACCGGTTGTCTCTGTACATTGTAATAGCTTTAATTGATAATCTATTCATTAGGTATGATTAGCGATTGTGTCATAGCGTTTTTTGGTTGTCTGGTTTTTACGTGTCAAAATCAACTAGTGCATTTGAGTTCATACGTCCTCGAGCGATCCATATATTAAGTGGTTTCGGTTCTATATTAAACCACATTAGTTACACACGAGTTGATAAGTTTAATAAACATTTTTTGTAAAGGTAATGTTCATGTGTCATCTCCATCTTTGACGCTGAAGTGAAGGTAGTCACAATCTCAATTTATTCAAATCCCTGTTAAGCTTACAGATTTTTTAAGAATGTGTCCTCGTGTAGATTTAGAGTGTCTCGATGATTGATACACAGGAAAATTTTAGTAGATTTAATCGAGACGGTTGTCCGCACCGTACCAGCAACGGTGCCTTAAAGGGAGGCCTTCACCCAAGAAGGCATAAAGTCGGCCATTAAAGTGCTTTATGATGAGGTACGTTGAGCCACGAACATAACAATTACAACACATTTAAAGGCAGTTGAGGAGGACCGAGATCCGTGAGTCAGATGAGCGTTTCGCGAGCGTATCGAGATCTCAGATCATATCGCGGTCTCGGATCCCAACGGAAGCCCGCTTCGGCGAGAAAGCTGAATTTTTATGCTGTAACTCACATTCGGGCTTTGTTCTCACGGTACATCTATCGCTAACTAGTGTATGGGTTGCAAGTCATTTTTATGTCGCATTAGTCACAGGAAAATGTTTGATGAGTTTTAACATTCCTTGAATCACCTTGCTTGTAATTGTACATCTCCAGCTGGGTAGGTACATCCGCCTTATTGTTTAATTATTTTAAACATTGTGAAATTGTTGGTTCAGGGATATTTTGGATATGAGTAACACAAGTTTTAAAAACATATAAACTTATAGGCACAGACTTAAATTAACACTAGGAAATAGCATGCAGATAACATATGTACAAGCTTCAGTTTAATATTTTATTCTTAATTGTTCAACTGTTCTCAACAAAAGCTGAGGAAGAAATGAGTAATTTTTAAAGACAAAGTTAAGAGTAAAGTACTATTTTTTTTATTTCAGTGTTTCTAAAGATACTAGGCTCGATTTAAATTACAGTTTGTAAGTGACGTTAAGTAACTGAAAATATATTTTAAATAGATTGAGTAATCTATTTAAAGTTTCATTTCATTCCGCAAATGCCACGGAAACCTTTTCTTCCGTAACAATGGTCGTACAAATTGGATCCGTAGTACCGGGTTGCACGATGTTTGCAATATATTTTGTAATTTATCGAAGCAACAGTAGTAGATAGAAGCAGGTGCTGATACACATCCTTGGTCGGTGGTCGTCACGAACATTCATACTGGAATTGTAATGGAATTAGTTGGAGACGCCTTTGGTGAAAGTAATATCTGGCAAATCCTTAGTGAATTCTATTTATTTTAGAATTTTAGTATCATTGATTTGAATATTGTTGTGTATGTTCTTCTTAAGAGTCTACTCGGTCAGTTGATTATGCAATGTAAAGGTTTAATTTCATTAAAAAAACTACTAATTCACTTTCTTAAACTTGCCAATGTTTCAAAGGTGGGCAATAAATTTCCCAGATACGAAGCTTAGTTAACCACTTACCATCAGTTGGGTTGCGGGCTAGTTGACATCATTGCTGATATATTTAGAAAAATATATTCTCATTCAACTAAACAAACAATCCACACTACTCCCAACCGTTCCAAATCGTGGACTTCCCAAGTCGCTAGCAATCGAACAAAACAAACATATAAATCCACGATCTCTACCGCTAATTTCGCTCTCGGCGTGAATTGAGCCGCACAATACGGAAGGGCCCGCATTGTGCTCTGCTGGAGGTAACTTGTCTGGAGGTAACGTCGTGAGGCTTACCACGCTTTGTTTCGATCGCGCGATGTTAGTACATCCGTGTGTTAATGGTGTAATGGGCGAGAAATTCGAATTCGTTACTTTTTCTTTGCGAATACTTTATTATTTTGTTTTTTTTGTTTTTTTTATTTTTTTTTTTTTTTTTATTATTTTGTTTGTCTTTATTAGTTTGTTTGTTTAATTTGGCATCTTCACAGTCGTTGCTTCTTTGTAAGGCTGTTTGTTAATTATCTTAATAAGAGCTATTTCAGTTCTCAACTTTACTGTTGATAAAACTTTCATGTTTAACTAACTAGGTTAGTACTACGGTGAAGATCTCGAATAGCATCTGTTATGGTAATGGATGTCATGGAGTGCTGTAGTAATTGATCATAAGGAGTAATATAGGCTAAGTAGAAGATGGACAGATTCAAAGTTTGAAGAGTTTTAAATCCTCAGAAATGAGCTAGTATTTTGTCCTGTCATGCCCACCTTATTTATCATCTACGGTATCTACACTATCATAAATAATATGTATAATCATTCGATAGAACCTAGCGTTATCTTACACATGTGGCCAATAATTACAAAGCATTGCACCGTAATAAAATTAAATCGCAAAGAACTTGCTCATCCTAAATCCCCTAAAGCTGTTTAACACAATGTGTGTGAACTACGCTCATTATCCCGCACCTACGCGCGCCTACGTCCGCTGACCGCCTGGTACTTACATTACACGCTATTACACAATTATAACAGTTATTACAAACCTATGAGTAAAGAACGAATAGAGGCAAAGCTTCATTAACCGCGCTGATATAGGTGCATAACTACAAGCAAACGATTCCTCTGTATCAAGCAACTCGCAGCGTGTCACGTACGCGTAAAAACCGCATCGCCAGTTACTTAACAGACACGAATCGTTTGCAGGTAGTAGTGTACCTATCAGCGCGGTTAATGAAGGTTTGCCTCTGTTCGTTCATTACTCATGTAACTATGCCAACCTAGTAATTATTAGTCAGTAACTTAGTAAAGGAGTCGTAATCAGAAGTCTATTAGTAATTAACTTGAGTAATATTATTTTCATTATCATAATTTTAAATAATCAGGATTGCTTACCTAATCAGCATAATATTAGGTTGTTAACAAATCATTATTAATTAGTTATTTTACTTAGCATGCAAAAGGAACAAATGCACGTTAAATATTAAATTGTAGATTAAAAAACATATTCATTTTAAATTCGATATTCAGTTTACCTACATCCGAAGTTATAGCGGAACCATCAAAGTAACAATCAATTATGAGTTGTGTAATCAACGTCCATTGACGAATTCGAGCGTAGGAACAAAATCAAATCAAAATGTTAACTTTACGAAGTTCGAAAAGGAAATATTTACGAGTTAATAATACTTCCTTCGCTGTTTATTAACGCCATAACTTTTATAATCGATTATTGTGTTGTATCGATTTTCCGTTAACGGATTCTTAAACCGAGTTGGTGTAATTATCCATTTAATAGTTTTATGGTCGAACTACAAACAAAATGGTTTTCTATCAATGGAAGATCCGTGAATGGCCCAGAATATTAATAAGAAGACTGGAAGTGTCAACGGCTGTACTCGCGAGGAATGTGTCTGGAAATATTTTTGATTCTGATGAGGAATGTGTTTGGAAATATTTTTCACTCTGATCTAGATTTAAAAGTCATGCATAGGTTTCTACACTTCCTATGAGTCTCGTAGGAGAAATTTAAAGGTTTGGAGTACCAAACGTGATGTGACAAGATAGCAATTTAGTACTAAGTTCACTATAATTGAATGTCGCACTTTAGCTGAAAGTGATTGAGCAAATCAAATATTTCTTCGGGAAACAAATTCTTACCTTTCAGGACATACATATGTGAGGACAGGACAGAACATACAGTGAACACAAATGACATGACCCTAATGTGCAAATACAATTTAAAGTATTTTTAATGTACCTATTTAGA
This sequence comes from Hasora chromus, assembly GCA_018247075.1. NCBI lineage: Eukaryota > Metazoa > Arthropoda > Insecta > Lepidoptera > Hesperiidae > Hasora > Hasora chromus. The sequence continues at coordinate 653 of DWFC01000480.1, read as the reverse complement.
AAACGCTCAGTACCCGCGACGTCTGTTTCAATTGAAATGGTCACTAAATCGCTAATACCATAAATTACCGAGCGTACAAATCATGTACTAACACGACAACAAGATAACACATCTTTATACTATAAGAAGGTTATTCAGGTTAGTGATTCCAACTGTGGATAGACCAATGAGTAAACACACAGATAGACAAAGAGACGTTACCAAATAACACGTTAAGATGTAGCGTAACTGAAATTTAAAATAACTTTTCATAGCGTTAGGATTGAATGGTTCGCGTGCGAATCGGCAATTATTGGGTCGTTCGGACTCCAGGTGTTTAACCGCAAATACTACTGAGGCAACTGTCGTTGAAACATGAGGCAGTCAACGAGTACCTAAGCCTGTGGGGACGGCTCCTTTGTGTCACCGCGGGCTGGGCAATGATGCATGCAGCTGGATGAGACGGTGTCGTTTACATTTCTTCCCGTTGCGTTGGAATGATTAGAATGAGGACTTGATATCTTATTTTGGATTTCATGGTGTTGAAGGCAACTTACGGTATGCAAAATGGTTAATTATAGTTGCAAAAATGCAAAATGGCTATTATTTTGAGTTGTGGTTATTAAGTGAATGGGACATCGGATTTGAACTCAATCCGTAAACTTTGCGGATAC
>DWFC01000479.1:0-10790 GCA_018247075.1 Hasora chromus | reverse complement strand
CTTTGCTGTCTATGTGTCTCTCTGTCTGTCCGTCCATCCGTCCGTCCGTCTGTCACCTGTCTGTATTTTAGAACCGCGAATGCTAAACAGTTGAGTTTTTTTACAAATATATAACAGCAAATATGATGTCATGCGCGAGTCCGACTCGCATTTGGCTGGTTTTTTTTAACTTTTGACATTGATAATCTTCTTTTTATGGGTAGATTTTTTTAATTCTAAATTTCCTTTTTATTTATTTTAGACTGTGGCATCGTAATAATGGCCTCGAAAAGTGCTTCCTATAATTTAAATCATCATTTCTAACATTCATGATTACCGCTACAGTGAACTTATAAAAGTAACCAATTACGTCGCAGTGGACACGAACCAAGAGATGTACACGTGGCTGCAAGACGTGTGGGTGGGGTCGGACGCGCCGCTCGCGCTCAGCGGCGCGGGCGCAGCCGAGGAGGAGGAAGAGGAGCAGCTGCTGCCGGACTGGCTGCGGCTGCACCTGGTGCGCTCGGCGCGCGCGCCGCTGCTCGAACTGGCGCTGAGGGGGCTGCCCGCGCACAAGCTCGCCATATTCATACAGACGTTCGGCCTGCCTGTCGCTTCTATCAGGTATGTCGTAGATCAATGAAAGCGAATGATGTTCCTGATACAGGTTGTATTGACATTTTGGGTGCCAATAACATCTAACCTAAAAGTCTCGTATGATATTCATGTTACTAACTATTCGACGTTTATCTTTGTTATGCGCTCTATACATATGAAATGCTTAGTTCTGAATGACACACTGACAGACCAACACACAGCTTAAACCGTTGATTGTAAAGACCTGAAACTTGAAGTGTGTGTTCTGTGTATGGCGTGTACTGTGCGTCAAGAAAGGATTTTCCGAAATTCTACCCCTAAGGGGGTAAAAAAGGGGGGGCAACGTTTGTAGGGGACAATACAGTACAGTAGTCACAGTACAGTATTATAGTAAGATCCGATGCCATCATTAACCCACCGTGTGTCGTCCAGCGCGCTGCTGGAGGCGCTGGACGCGTGCCCGGCGGGCGCGGTGGAGCGGCTGGGCGTGGAGCGCGGGTACATGGCGCAGCTGCTGCGCGTGCAGCGCGCGCGCGGCGCCACCGGCGGGCACGCGTTCGCCGCCGCGCTGCGCCTGCAGCGACCTGTATACCCGCCTGGTGAGTTGTCGCATAGTGTGAAGCGCGCTGCTGTTGCTGGAGGCGCTTGACGCGGTTACATGTACCGTACCGTACCGTACGGTAGTATTACTACTACTACCTAGCACCCGGCCTAACTATTATTCTCTCTCCATTCGTGTCACCAGACGAGGCGCTGTTTGCGGAGGAGCCGCTACCAGCGGAGGAGGAGGGCGCGTGGCGTGGTGCGCGGCCCCCGCGGTTGGACCCTGCTGCGCTGCCCGCGCTACTGGCAGCTGCGTTCGCTGCACCGCCTGCAGCTAGCGTTCCGCCCGCTCAGCCGCCGCCGCACCTCGACCACGCGCTCACGCAGCTTAACGCGGTGGGTACTAGTTTTATCAGGCTCTCTATCGAAACATGCTGAATTATTTAGACAACGACAACGCTAAGTAAACGAAATAACTTGCAGAGTCATTTGAAATTGAAATTTCAAACTACATTGTAAGACTTTAATGTCGAATTGACTTATTTTAATAGTGGCATCCACACAATCCATCATCAATGAACAAAGTTTATTTAAAATAATACTTATTAAAATAATTAAAATTGGCCGAAATTTGTTTTTTCTTATATACAGGAATTTGGTATTTACGTTTGTAATAATTTTATTACGCAGGCATTACCTAAAAAGGTAATGCCTAAAAAATGACTATACGCAGCCATTGCAACTTCAAAACTACCCTAGATACATCGAGCTAACAACACTAGTATTAGTCTGCTGAGAAAAATCGTGGATCTAACCAACTTAACTATTGCTAGTTTGGAAAGAAGCGTCTTTCATTTGAGATTACAAATAGAAGACAAACGTTTTCGATGTACGGCGCGGTGATATGCATGATTCTTGCAATGGATGAGCAGATATGAATTGAACTATTGAAGCTGACTAGGTTGGTTATCCCAATTTTGATTTTCGTATAAAAAAACGCGAAAAATCGGCCAGTTGACATTGAAAGCTCAGTTTTACAAAAAAAATGACATCCCTTGTTTGTTCGCGTGGAGTGTTGAATTGTACTCCTATTCTGTCGCAGCTGATCGCGGAGGAGGCGCGCGTGGGCGGCGGGCCGGGCACGTTCGCGGCGCTGAGCTTCCTGCGCGGCGCGCCGGCGGGCGGCCTGCTGCGGCGCCCCGCGCTCGCCGCGCCGCTGCTGCGCACGCTGCTGCTCGCCAACCCCGCCGGCTTCACTGATGTTAGTGCTCTTGGACTCTGCGGCTTAGGTTTTACAGTGTTTCGTCAGCGGTACGAAAACTGCATCCAAATTGTATATTACATCGTACATTGTGCATCGGGCATTTCAAAAACGTTATTGTATAATTATTGTAATGCAATTTTTGTACTGCATATCTATATTATAGATAGTGGGTTTTGTACACAGGGCCCTATTGACTGTGATTAAAGCTCAACGACAAAATATTTTTAATATGAATGTATATTCCTTCTCATTTACATGTTGCCGATTAAAAACCTACTTAATATAACTGTTTAATGTTAATTTAATGGAAGACCAACCTGTGTTGTATACATTTGTGACATATTTCAAGGCAAAATACTAGTCGATAAAATTACGTAACCACACCTGTAAACAGGCCGCCGGACTTCGATGTCATTAACAACTTAATAGTGAAGCGGCGCCTGTACTAATAGTATAATAAATTGCAGTTATACATTCACAAATGTACATTCTTGTGGCAGGTGTGCTGCACGCTGCTAGCGCAGTGCAAGCTGGCCCGCGGGCCGGTGGCGGAAGCGCTCCGCGCGGGCGCCGGCCTCGCCCGCCGCGCCTCGCTGCCCGACCTGCCCATGCCCGCCACCAAGGAGCAGCTCGTCGCTGGTAACACCTCTACACCCTCTTTATCCCCAGTCACATACGCACGCACACACACGCACGCACGCACGCACGCACGCACGCACGCACGCACGCGAGCACGCACGTATAAACGGGCTCCCGCGCTCAACAGATATGACAAATGACGAATGACTGAAATTCTCGCATACACAAGTTGGCACGACTGGCAACTGTTGTAGTACGGACGCTTATCAAGCGTTTTATCTCCCTTTTTAAGACGCTCCATTATGTTTAGCGCACGCACAGATGCGTACAAACTAATGCACAGGCTGACCGGATCTAGCGAGATTATTTTTACAAATGCATACGTTGGTTCTGTCCAAACAATCATCAATATTTGCACGCTCACCCGCAATCATATGTGCATATATAACACAGCAACATTTAAGGTATACACATTAGAGTGTTACTCATTCTGTTCAACTGTATTCTTTCCTCAACAGCGTTAGAGGCAGCGACGCCCAGTACACTAGAAGCGATCGGCAACCGCATCATCGAAACACAGGATACGCCGGTCGTCGTGGAAGCGGTCACACAGCTGCTTGAGAACAACCAAGATGGACGCTACGAAATACCCGTACGTCGTCTTGTATATATTATGTACATTAATGTTTCATTTACATTTTTTGTTCTTGCATCTATCCTATACCTTCAGAATCAAAGTAATTAGCTATGTAATTTCAAATCATGTAATATCGTTCCTTTTATTCGTCATGCATCCTGGGAGAGTACGAGACTTGCTTCGATTTTTACTCATTTTTTTGCGGAGAATTCCGTATTACCAACCTAACGTTTCTAACTTTGGGACAATCGACATAAATTTACTAATATTCCTAATATTTCTACGTTAGAAAAAAGATACACATAATAGACAGTCACTCCAATGGTGACAACTAACTTCTGTTCCAAGAATGTTCTGTTCTAAGAGAAATTGAGATGTTCATGTAACTAACACGGCTATGCTGTATTGCGAGCAGGTGAAACGCGAGATCGACGATGAGGGCGGCAGCAGCTCGCGCGTTTGCTTGGCGGGCGCGCACGTGCTCTCGCGGCGCGGGCTCGGCTGCGGCCTGCTGCTCGACTGGCTTGCCGAGCTGCACCGGGAGACGCTCAGCTCGCAGGTTATCATATATACCCCACATTTACATACACAATGGACATATACATCTATAAACAGTGGGTATACTGTGTATACTTGTGTATATGCACGCTTGGACACGCGCGCACTTATAAACACGCACGCAGAGACACACGCGAAATATATAAATGTGCGCTTTCGAACGGACGCGTTTGCGTGCACGTGTAGTATAGAGTTTTGTATCCGAATTAACTACATTATCATTTCTTTGGTAAAATATATTGTCACTCTTAAATGTCGATGATAGGATACTTAGTCCAGCAGTATACTGTTTATATAATATTCATTGTGTGAGTTCTTTCAAATTGACACTATGATATTTGGATTCGTTTTTATTTCTAGAATATCATTTGTGACCTTATAAATTTGGATCATAAGATTACGACGATATTAAATCTGAAGTGTGTAAGTTGTGTGTTGTGTCCAGATGCGGCTGATGTTCACGGCGGGTGGTGCGGCGTGGCGGCCGCTGCTGGTGGCGCTGCTGGCGCACCGTGCGTCCTGGCGCACGCTGCACGCCTGCCTGCACGCGCTGCTGCAGCCGCAAGGGTACGTCACCTGCCTGGTTAAGGAACATGCCCATACTACCCAAGTAGTAACGTCCAAACGTTCAAGGGGGGGAAAGGGTCTATAAAATACTACGTTAGAACAAAAAGCTATCTTGGCCCATTCTAGTGTACGGGTTTGTTCCCTTACTTTTAAGTGTTAAATCAGATGTTTCTCGTTCTGTGTATGTTGTACGAAATGAGGGGAGGATACAAAGATATCAAATTTATAAACAATACCTAATGTTTTGGTTTCCTCAGCGGGTGGGAAGCCCGCGCCGTGCTGGACCTGGCGGAGACGCTGGCCGGCCCGCGCCCTCACCCATATCGAGCGCCTGACGACCCGCTGCGACTTACGCACACGCAGGTTACTATTTGTTCATTCATTCAATATTAATTGGATCTAATAAAAGCATACACTTGTATAACACAATATAACATGCAGAATTAATTGTCAAACCATTTTCGGCCAAACAATTATCACCGTCCCTTTCACGTTAAAAACATACGAAATAGTTTTTACTAATATTTTTTACTCGATGAATATTTGTGACGACGATCGAATACACATGCGATACAACTAGCATGGATCAAGACTTATCATCTCATTACTCGAATGTGCTACCGTAACCCTCAAAAACGTAGTGTAACTAGTCGCAGATCAACGTGTAACTTCTGCGTATCAGAATTGTCAATCTCTATAGGTAATCTGTGGTATGCTTGGCCCTGCCATTGTTTGCGGGTTGCGGAGCGGGGGTACACGAGATCAATATGTTTCTTTAGTTTCATTGTCCGCTGTTAGTTTGCCTGTCATATTGACAGCGAACATTGACAATGAAGAAACCGATTGGTCTCGCGCACCCGCGTCCCGCAGGCCACGGGAAAGCCAAGCTCTAGGCGGTTTACCTATAGTTTCATAAATGAGCGCCTCTAAAAACCGCGCAACTGTATATTTGTTACCTACAGAACTTTCTAGTGCCGCACTTACGAAGCGGTCAACCGTAGTTTTTTTGTCAGCGCTCGCTGGACCTGTGGACCGTACATATACTATTATTTCACGCAATTGCACTACGATAAATGGTATATTTACCCGCTTGATTTTATAATTAAAAAAATCAATTCTATCAGCCGTACTAGTGGTTATTTGCCGCGACTGCTTAAAACCGCAACTTTCATTTAGGTGAAAAGCGCGCCGTGTAACCGCTTAACTACTACCTACATTTTTTTTCCTAACAGTGTACTGCGTCCTAATTTAAGACACAAGTTCTAAACAAAATACAAAACCTAAGCATAACCCAAATGGCACAACCCAAGCCGATTATGATTTAAAGATATATTATAGAAAGCTTTATATAATATATTAGGCAGGTACCTAAATACTTACTTAATTATTTACGTGCAAGTTTGGAAGAACAGTTGTTTCGAATTCAATCAATAGATTCGATGGTTTCTTGACGAATTATACGTAACTAAATTGTTTTTTTAAAGCGTTTTCGATTTGACGCCTAGTTGTTTATACCTATTCATTATTAACTACGATAAAAAGAGGTCCCCAATTCGAAGCTTCATATTTTTCCTTTATTTCATGGCTACCAAATGTTCTACCTAAGATTTAAAATAAAAAACTATCAAAAACTTCTGATTATAAACACAGTTACGTCTTTACGAAGAAATATACAAACACTTGTGTGCCAAGTGTTCTCATCAGTGTCAATAACATAACCCTACTTTCCGTCATCGTAGAACTGTAAAAATACAACCATTTAATGAATCTGCGTTGAAATAAAAGAAGGTAATAATACAAGCTGCCACACCGACGTTTTATTGAATCGGCGTAACTTATTGTTACATATCGTGCGGCTTTTCCGCGTAACGATATGTAACACTGCTAGTACACTGCGTTCTGGTATGTTATACGCGTTCATTCGCTATTTGCGTATATTAAATATAGTTACTGTTACATTTTACACTGATAAGCCCATATCTTAGGCTTAATTATCTACAATGCATTCATTCCCTTTCTAATTAATTTAAAAATAATTAATCATATGCTCGTGGCTCGTAGCTGGTCACAAAAGGTAATTGGTCCTGAAGAAGTTCTGATTTTTAGGTGACAAGCTACCAATAAGTCACTTCTTATTGATAGCTTTATAGCTTTTATCATAATAAGATTCCCTTCTATTTTTGATACAAATAAATTGGATACAAAAAATCGCTAAAATCGAACTTGAAACATCTGAGTGCCTAACAAGATCTGTAAAATCTTTTAAATTAAAAATACAAGTGGATTGGAAAATTATCTATAAATCTCACATAGAATGAAGTTTAGTCAAAATAGTATTACATTTTATAAAATTTTCCAGACATATTTTTATGCTTTTTTATGTCTTTTTTATGATTACGGCGTCTTTTTTATGATTGTATAAAAAATGTTCACGCAAACAAAGCAAGGAAACTGGTTCTTACATATGATTCAATTATATCTATCTGCATTAATTTTAAAGTAAAAAAATACCTCTACTCTGGTAGTTTACGATTCAGCTCTGGTGTAAGGTCACCAGTACTAGAGAAACAATTTTCGGTTTGTTTTAGTTTGCTTAATCCCGAAAAACTATTCCCTTGCGATTTATCTGCGTCAATATATCAGTCCAGGCTAATCTTCGGAACTGCTGGATTTGGAATGGACTTTTCGGGCAGGAAGTGGTATAAGTGAAATGGGTTATTTTGTTGTTCATAAATTTTAATTTTGCACAAAAATATAGGAACTTCGGCACCGAGGAATATTTGCGTTTTTTAGGATTTCTATACAACTTATAAAAATATCTTGCTAACCCGAACACGATATCTTACGGGTTCGGAACATAATTTGTACAAACATTTAAAAGCTTAAGTGTTTGTATGCAGTATGTTTGATCGCGCTCATCTCAGAAAGAAACATTCCGAACCTACTTGAAAAAATATTTTTGCGTTAGATAGTCCAGTTTTTAATAAGGCATAGTTTATTTTACCAATTACATATAAATAAAATCGTAGTGTCTGTATTTGAAATAACGGTCCTTTTTGAATTCACATGGTTACTTGCTCGATACAAATACGTAAAAACCCATTTTTTAATTTCTGTCCGTTTGTTTGGGGTCATTTTTTAAAATGACTGGACCGATTTTGACTTTCACAGGCAGGTAGCTGACTTTGTAAGTAATAACATATTATAAATTTTGTTCAGAATTTAGATTTGACCAGTTAAAATACGGGAGGAGGGGGGGCATCTGTATATGCCTATATATGAAATCCGCGCGGACGAAGTCGCGGGCAACAGCTTTCATAACATTATATTATACGGTCCAAATATATCATACTGGCGGTCCGTACCGGCTTCGCACGGGAAAAATATAGCCTATGTTACTCAGGGATAATGTGGCATTCTAATGGTGAAAGAATTATCGAAATCCGCCCAGTACCTATTGAGTTTATTCGTAACACACATACATACAAAGTTTTCCTCTTTATAATATTAGTATAGATCTATTACAACAAACGTATCACAATGTGCTTGACCAGCGGGTCAACCTATCATTTTAAGCGTTGTAACCATTGCAATACAGTTAACTGTGCATTATTGCAGTTCTCTTGCGTGCAATTTTATGATAGGTCTAGGTTGTTATGTAACTCACAAGAACCAATATAAGGAGACGGAACCCGTATCCCACATTCGTTAGTTGAGTCGATTGAGGGGACCTTAATTAGGCTAGGCATGTTCTAGGAACTCGATGAGATCACTTAGCGTTAAAGGAAACATATCCTTATGTTGTCGTAGTCAATTTTACTATTGGTTTAAACAATGTATTGAATAAGGGGTCATCCGTAAATTAGGTGAAGAGATTTTTTTAATATCTCTTTGACATCTGCCGAGACGGGGGCTCTCTCACGTGAGATTTGGTGAGATACGGCTGGACCCACTCCCTCTCCCTTTAAATAAAACGCTTTATTGTTTTAGTTTTTGTCTATACCGTTACCTTATACCTACATGACTATAGAAAAAAGTTTCTTGACAAAATGAAAATTAGTTGAAGAATTACCCCAGGGCCCCACACTTTCACGATATGCCCCTGCATCGATACCACCTTACGGTAAGTGGCGACTGCAGGCTGCCAAGATCACGATATGAGATGGCATCTACATAACCAAATAGAAAATTGAGCACAGCAAATTTACGACACAACTACGCGTCACTGTGGTGACCTGACTGACCTAAGCTACTGACCGAGCTCAATATGTACCTGAGATTTTTTATCTGTAAAAAATTCAAACAATGCTTCAATGTCGTTGATGTCAAGGTTATCGTTTTCACTGTAGTGTGTGCCTAAAACTTATACATGAGGTCAGGGTAAATCAAAAATTTGAAATATTAACGAAAAAATAGGACCTCAATTATTAATCATTTAAATTTTTATAAAAAAAATATACCCTTCATCTCTGCCTAAACCTCTTTTTATGCTATATTCTGTAACTTTGATGTTTTAAATCATTTACAGGAGTTTAATCTATAGTGTCAAATCAAATGCGTACCTATTGAAAAAATGCCAGGCCACTGTGAGTCTCATGGCTCTCAGAAACAATGATTTTAGTCTTAGACAGAAGAATATGTTTTATGTATGTTAGTATGATCAGATGATCAGATGAGAGAGAGAGCAGATGCTCCGAAACAAATAGTAATATACCTAATATTTGGAAAAATTAAGTGTCATTACGTTTATTAAGTTACTTTCTAGTAGGTTTTCTCGCGTAATTGGTTTTAATTTTAATCTTTTGCCTTATCAGTTCTCACGTTACATACCTATAAAGCAAATTAATAATTGATTAAATATTTAAACAAACTTTATAGGTAGTTGCCCTCAGATATAACTTCGACTTGATACCTTACTATAGATATACCTAGTTACCATGCGGTTTTGGTATGTAAAAAGAACTTATTATAGTTTGAAGTGTAAAAAATACCTGTAATCTTACTAAAGTTTTTAGCACTTTTGATGACCTCTATGGCGCAGTCGGTGATTAATTTAAATCAATTATTATTGTTTTTGTGCACTGCTCCATGTAATTTTGACTAAATCTTTCACTCCTCTGTGCTCGCATTATTTTAATAAGGGATCCAAAGTTTCTCTTCACGTATTTAAAATATTTAACAGCGAAAATCCCACCAAGATCGGCCCAGTAGATATTACGTGATGCTTGAAAAAAAAGACGAACAGATAAACGATAAACAGACAAAATTAAATTACTTTCACAGACTCCTAACAAAACCCATTTGTTTTTTTTTTAATTTTCAACGTATCACTTTTACAATTTTATAAAAGTATAGATAGATAATCTGTTTTCCTGTGACGTGAAACGATGTTTATTCTTCGTGAGGTAAAAATGTACGCTGTCTATGTTGTCATAATTGAACAACTCAATTGAACTTGGTATTTGAAAAACAAGCACTGTGTCAAGCCACAACAACCAGTTAAACTTGTTTACGGCAAAGAAAAACTGACAAAGAACAACCGCCGTCGATCTCTAACATATTTTATACTTTTAATACGTTTTTTTACCTTTCGCTATGTATGTATGTAACGGAAACTTTTAATGTAATTATCACCAACTTTTTAATGGAAAATTATTCCCTTTTTATTAACCTTTAAAGTGTGTTTTTTTAGTTTTTGTAAATTAATATGAATAAACTAAATATCTGCCAAGACGAGGCAAAAGAAAAATAGCGGTGCATTACCATCTTTTTCTGGAAGTTTCGTCGTATTTTTGAACAGTCATGGCTTCGATCAAGATAAAGCTAGAACGCTTACATTTTTAAGATAAACGTCCTTAGCAGACTTATCAAACATACCAATTATCAGTTAAGTTTTTTTAGCAAGCAATCAGCAAGTCATGCTTTTTGACTTTAGTCAGGCCTCCAAGACCAGAGGTTCCCAAACTTTATCAGTTTACGGCGCGCTTGTAGGTTTTGTATATTGTCACGACACCCTTGTCAAAAATGTGTACAGTGAAAATAATTTTAGTTACCGGTGAAGAGATA
>DWFC01000478.1:0-10794 GCA_018247075.1 Hasora chromus | reverse complement strand
GCACGGCGATATCGGTGATGGCATTACGTTAGGAGTGTGAGATGTAGGTTACTGTCGAGAGCCCTTGTATCGTAGAACTGCTTGTTCTCACGAAGTACTCGTTGCTAATAAGGTAGTTTGATTGTTTCGTCGTTAATTACACACAAGAGGAGCACTGACACGGAACATTTGTTTTTCAGTGGGAAAAACATCACTCATCACTAGGTTCATGTACGACAGTTTCGACAATACATACCAGGTGAGTCATAACTTATGTTTATTTCATTCTGATACTTATTTCATAATTTAAGTCACTATGATTTTTTTTTTAATTCAAACAACATAAATTGCCATGACTTAATTTATTTCCATATATTTTATTAGCTATTAAATTAAATAGTTATTTTAATAGGAATAGCAAAGATATATTAATATAATAAGTTGAGACGGGTATGAAGGGTACAGTTGATGATGTCACATATTATTTTATTTTAATAGAAAAATGACTACAGTGCTTGTAATAATATGGTAGATTAATTAACATATATCTGTTTGTTGAAATTGATCACTGAGGCATAAGCCAGATAATTTTGTGTTATACAAGCAATATTAAATTAAATTCAATCGAAATATTTGATTGCATTTTTCTATAACTTAACTGATCTATACTAAGCCGACTCTTTACTTTTCATATGGTATATATTTATAATTCATCCTCATATATTTACCTCAATATCAAATACATATTTTATTGTAGTATATACTGTTAGCACTAATGTACAAAAGTTCTAATAATATTAATAACATTTATTTGTTATATTAATATCAATTGTGATCACTATATATTGTCACATTGTATTGTTTTTCTTATTCATCAATAATTATAAATGCTATATTTGTTCTGTACAACACACAAGAAAATTAAGATACTTTTAACACGAGACAGGCATATCCAGTTTATATAACATTGCCAAGACAAGACATGGGAACTTGATTAAATTTCGACCTCAAAAATCGCAAATAACAACATTTTAATACAAAGAGGATATAAGGATCATTCCTCGCAGTTTAGATTATGCAATTACCATTATTACACATATTTCATCTTATAAGCTATACTTCTTATATATACTATATTACTAAAATATTTATTTCAAATACACATTCTACTTTAAAAGTAAGGAAAATCTTTATCAAAACTATCTATGCATATCTATAAAATATTCTTATATATGCATTCACAATGCTATATTCTCATTAGACTTTTCAAAAAATGTGTACATTACACAGGCAACAATCGGCATTGACTTCCTGTCAAAGACCATGTACCTCGAGGACCGCACGGTGCGGCTGCAGCTCTGGGACACTGCCGGCCAGGAGAGGTTCCGCTCCCTGATCCCATCCTACATTAGAGATTCTACAGTTGCTGTGGTTGTTTATGACATTACAAGTAAGTGAAATTTATGGATAACTATACTAATGGAATAGTTTTTAAGCATTGTGTATTTATAAACTTCATTATTCATAATATTGGTAAAATAATAGCAGTAAGCTGTGAACTATTGCTATTATCTATTATTGTATATTGGTCCATTGAAAATTCCATAATAGTTCCAAATATTGGCATAACAATTATTTAGACGTGTTATATGAATAATCTGGTGTACAACACCACTAAAAATTAATCAACATGGAATTTACTTATATTTTATTTAAAAAAAACCACTCGAAAAGAGTGAGAAAGGGAGGATCCAGCCAGGGCGGGGGTCACAAAGCTGTGGTCAAGTCACAACAAGTTATAATATAATTTAATTTTCATAAAAATTTCGTATTTTATTAATATATGTAGGTACTTAAAAATACCCATTTAAATAACTAAATATTTTTTCCTTTAGGTCTTTTCTCAAAATGCGTTATCACTTCATTTAGTACAATGAGTATGTTTTATGAGAAGAATGAGTGGAGAAGTGCCAAGAGCAAATATTTTTAAAAATTTTAATTATTGGCCCATCTAGATCCTGAACCCAGCCCAGGCCCCCGGTTGTGACCACCATAGCCCTCCCTCTGGATCCGCCCCTGGCTGGGATTGATTTATGATAATTAACACACAAAACTATAACATTGCTATAAAAATTCTACTACCGTCATACCATCTGTTGGTTTCTTAAATAATGCGACGAGTTAAATTCTACTACTACAGTAACTCCACCTCAAGCCTTGTAATTGATGTACAGTGAATTACAAATATGGAATCAAAATTCATTCTTCAGTTAATGTTTCAAATGTAATTAAAGTTACAACACAGACAATTCATCCCATATTACTTGAGATTGCATATTTAAAAATGCCTGATTGGATATAAGAGTAATAAGATTACAAGTTTCAACAAGTTTATATTCTGGAACGATTGTAATACAATGTTATAACTGTTTACATTACGAAGAATCGAGCTGTGAATATGCCGTCAGAAAGTCTTTGAATAGAAGAGAGTGTAGGAGTGATTTTCCCATACATAAGTCAAATTGAAATAAATTGACTAACAAACAAAGTTAGCAATTGTAAGTGATACACCTGATCTGATGATCTAATGTGCACATGGAATGTAATATTAACTTTAATTAATGGATGATTTCAGTAAGATTTCCATCACTTTTATAGTTCCAGTTAATTATAATCACTTTGGTTGTTTTATTTGATACACTGTATTATTAATTATATTTCACAAATTTCTTAATGAAGTGAAATTTGGCCATAGAATGTCTGTGTACACTCATATTGCATGCTCAGACCTAGCGTGAGCCGTGCTGGTCACACATGCTGGTGTTGTGAAGCGACATGGCAACAGAGATGCACCACATTATCTCTAATAGCTATAAATACATGGCTTGATGGAGTGAAATCAATATGCGTGCACTCTGCACCTACTGTGGTGAGAAGCAAGACAGATGGACGTGTGAGAACGAGTCGTCAAATCTTACAACCATAATAATAATCGTAACTGGCCTTCTCTGCAGCTAAATAGGTAAACTGTGCCCACTTACTCCTTGACGACGTAAAACGGATCTTCTAAAGTCATGTCAGATAATAGAAACGTATTTGCGCGAAATGAATCATGTGTCGGAAGATTAAAACACAAAAAAACGGCAACAACCGACAAGTAAACATTAAGCGGAGGTGCAAGTGAGCCCAGACGATCCCTCGCCTTCGCCTATCCCACAAAATATCGACGGCATATTGCGAATGCGTACCGGAGCGCCGCCGCTCGATGCGCGCGTATCGCCGTCCCTTGCTGGCCCGCCGCCGCCGCTGCGCACTGCTCCGGGCCGCGCTGCGCAATCGCGCGCCGGAGTCTTCGTCGCGCGCTCGTCTGCCTCCGCCGCCCCTGCCGCCCGCGACCCCACGGGCCCGCAACCCCACACCGTTGCCGCCGCTCTCGCGCGATACTACTTCGCCCGTTGCTTATTTATTAGATTTTTGTTTCTCATCAACTTTCATTCCATCAGGCTTCTTTGTGAATTGTGTCAAGTAAATGTCAGCTGTCAAGTGAGTTAATGAGTGAAAATATCAAGTAACTTTTTAATAACAAAACTAGGCTGCAATATCCTTTGTCTTCCGAATGAATAAGTTCTAAATGCATAGTTACAAACCGTAGGTATTGTCTGACGCCATTATCCTGCAAAATTTTAATTATAACAATTTGATGGCGATTATTTAAAGTGTTAGAGAATGAAGTCTGTTATTATTACTAACTTTTTTCCTAAATATTTCGACGAACATACGATTTTTTACAGATTTCAAGTAAGTATTTACAGTGTTGTGTTTTTAATATTATATAAAGAGAAATTTAAAACAAATAATATATAGTATTACAGATTTCATATTATTTAAATATACAATAATATTTATTAAATTGTTTTATACTCTATGTTCGTTCACTTAAATTTTGCGTTATCTTTATCTGTGCGATTCATTCGATTTCATTGAATTTGACCGAATTTCACGAATTTGTTTTGTTCATTCTTCACAGCTCATCTCATGCACGTTGGAAAAGTTTTAATTTATTTGTATTAATTTCGACATAATTAATAACTATAATATACAAAATGAATTCCGTGCTAAACCCCGAGGCTCCCGAGTTTTACCCTCACATCACATCATTTACCAAGGTATGTAAATTGGATCAAGAAGAGTGTGTGATAATAACAACATTAGCATGTGTTTTTATTGGAATCCAAATGTTTTTATTGGTACGTCTGGGACGATAAGGTTATGGGCAGGTCGCGTCGGGCTACCGAGCGGCGCGGCGGGCGCTGTGGAGCGCGGCTCGGTAGCCCGCGCGGCGCTGGCGCTCGTCCGCGCAGCAGTCTCTCGTGGACGAACTAGTGCACACGTCACGGAGACGAGGCCCATTTGCACGTGCAGTTATTTGTTGTTTCTAGTTAGTTCGTCACGAGAACCTTCACAGCCACTCATAAGTAAATGAGTAGATATCATCTTCATCGTATAAGAGTGGAGAGAGACGATTTCCATCCGCCATCCCCATTCATGAGTTTGTCTCAGGTGTTAGTTAGTAGATGTGCAGGTTGAGGGTACTAACACATCGGCAGGGTTAGCTTGGCTGGAGTGGAGCAGCAGCCGTCACTGATACTATGCCTGTTGCCTACTATTGCCTTGAGAATACCAATATGATGTGTACATGTGATAGTTGTACACTTTGTACCAATGTTGACAATATGATATATTACTAAATTCTGTATATTGCTTATTATATTGTTGAACTATGCCGTGAGTAACAAAGTTTGGAACAGTCTCCGACTAAAAGATGAGATTGATTTACCGTAAACCTTAGTACTTTCAGTTAATGTTTAGTAGCACCGAGTGCAGGTTCAGGGTCCAATGCTAGCCTGGCGTGGCCACCATGCCACCCTCGGCCTAGTCCTGGCCGACAGGTAACATAGGAAGTAAGAGAACAGCACAACACATTACTTAGTTCATAATTTGTAATTCAGCTACTTGTTGCCAAGTCTCTTAGCATGAAGTTATATAACTACGTCAGGCTCAGCTCCACAAATAGATAGACAACTACTTTGTTAATGGACAAGTATGCTCTACAGCTCTATAGTGCCATAAACATGATGGTATGAAATTCACTAAATAATTTTAATTGGAGCACATATTATTCACATATCAACTATAATGTTAATGAGTATTATGGATATTACAAACACGTTGGACTAAATGCAATAGTGATGCTTTATATTGTGCATGAAAATATTTAGAGAGCTTAACCAAACTATGTGTACCCTTTAGGGGAGGCGGGGGTCAGGAGATACAATGCTAGACCAAAGAACTGATCTTTTGTACAGATGGTGATTGTACGGTGTGAGATGGGGTATAAAAATTGTAAAACAATGGGTCACATGGTATGGATATGTTCCTGTAGTTATGATGATGAGAGAACAGCTTGTCTGTGAAGCATGCATGTGCTGGTTGCGCAGTGGTGCGTAGGGAGGGCTCTCCATTGCATGTGCTCAGGTAGAAGGTGATCTTCAGACTATGTGATATTTATATATGAGTTGAATTGTTTTTCAGGGAGCATATACATCACTTAACAAAACTATTAAAAGATCAAATTGCTTTCCTTCCGGAGCTTCCTATGATTTATTCAAAACATTCACTGATTTCAATATTGTTACATGTCAGTTAAGCGAAAGTGTTTTTGTCCAATCAAAAGAAATAGTAGTCACCGAGTTTCCCAATGTGAAGCTAAAACGGTGAGTACTTTTGTTATTGTTTGATATTCCAAACTTGTTTACTTAGAGACCGTCATGCAAGTTTATATAGACTGCTTTCATCTTGCATTGTAGTTTCATATATTCTGTTTCATTGTGTACATTTAGTTTAGGAATACCAAGTGGAAAAAATAACAAACCTACATATCTAAATTGATTTTAAATGATCTAAGTGCGCCTGAAACTTGCAGTTGCTCTTCAAACAATGTTCAACATTTAATATAAAACATATCTGCGTTTTGTAGGGTGTACGGCTGCGTGATAAACTTGCTTGTTAGTATCTTGCGCTAGTCTGACCATTATTTACCAGTAGTTCCATATGTTAGGTGATGTGAGGTGGCCACTGGTAACTTGTTTTAATCTGATGTTCTAGTAAATATGTCTGAGGAAATTCTAAATTTCCTTGAGTCTGCTTAAACCTTCACGGCAAACAGACATGAGTTATGTTTGTATGTTCTTTGTGTAGATAGAAACTATTCAATTACAGAAACTATTCAATTGCACAGAGCTGTTTTAAAATTGAAACCTGAACTTCCAATAATTTTCTTTATTTAATAACAAGATATAATGGAAGAATAATGATTTTACTTTGTATGTATACAATGTAAGTGAATAGTATATCTGTTTGTAAATATGTAGCAAACTGAAACATAACTGTTTTAGCTCGATAAGGTGATGTTGGCAGTCCGGTTTACATAGCAATGTTCAGTCCTATTAAGATAAACCTTGTAGCAGAGATAATAAGAGAAATTAAGAAAATATATATCTAATTTCATATAGCGTAATAATATAATGAACAATATGTAATTTATAGTATGAATAGCTAATATTATTTAAAAAAAAAAACTTGTGCAAGCATTAATTTCCGGGTATTGTGAACATTGCTAACCAAACAATTTTAATTAAAAAACAAATAATGTATAACAGTAGGTATGGACATCATGTCTGTGGAGTCAAAGTTTATAATTAAAAAAAAACATATCTGTTTCATACAATAGTTGGTATTATTGCAAGAGCGAATTATTGTTTGGGTCTGACCTCCCTCCATACTCACTGGGTGGTGCTGGCGTTGCTGGTGCACTTGTATGTATGTGTGTATGTATCTACGAAAACCAAATTACTCTCATTGAGAAACACTCTAATCTAATTATTAGATTAATAAATTTATTAACTTGTAATCTTACAATAATCTTGTAATATAAAGCAGACTTGAAAGGAACTTGCTTATTGTTTAAACCAACAATTCTGCTGAATTCTGAAAGGTTACAATAAGTTGAGTAGCTCGCGTGAAGTAATCAGTGTATGCTGTTGTCAGTCACTTATCTATTGTTTAATGGAAATTAACTTGTTGTGGAGGTGATAATGTCCGCACAAATCACGAAAATGGAATGAAACATATTTGTTGCATACCACAAAATAACACGGTAAATTTAATGTTGAGCATTGTTTATTTTTAATGTTTACCTCAGTGAATATTCTTTGCTTGCTGATAAGAGAAATCCCTCTAAGAGTTCTCCAGCGTCACGAGTTGAAACGCTACACTGATGACAGCTGGCTCTTAGAAGCTCTAGCTCCAGGTATTATATTTAATCAAAGCTTGCGTCAGGTGTAATGAAAGCAATTGCTAAAGTCTGTACTAGCGATACCTTATTATTCGCGAATTTATGAGTTTCATGGCGCACTTGTTATTAAACGACATTGACAAGCAGCTCTTATTAGACTTTCGACTAAGCGAGCAAGAATTTGATTATCTTCATACATTATATTATTTAAGACCAATTATATTTATAATACATTTAATAAATTACATTAAAATATCTCAACAGGAAAGATATGGAATACAATACGGAAATAATAGTGGACACCACAGACCGCATGTTAGACAGGATCCATATAAACATAGAGAAGCTGTGCAAAGAGAACACGGGCGAAGGCCTGCTCGAGGGCGAGAGCGGCGCGCCCGCCGCCTGGACCAACAAGCCCGTCATCGCCAAAATACAGGTACGACACGATACGAGGCGCACCGGTGTCATGACACCAGTCTGTCGCTATTGTGTCGCTGTAGTCGCGACTACTGTTCTAGAACATTTCCTAGATATCGGTAAAAAATCGATTTGTTGCAGGTGGGATCGACGACGTTTTTCGGAGCTAAAAATATAACACGACCGCAATTGACTTTCAAAGACAAAATCGACAACTCTGAAAGTCTTTGGGTGCCCAAAATATCCGACAAACCGAACAATATTAAACCGCTCGCTCTGAACATAATCTACAACGAAAAAGGGGAGGCCGTCGGGTGAGTGCTAACAATATGTGCATTTACTTGTCTCGGAATAGATCGTGATTCTCGAAGTTCCTCGTGGCGGTCCGAAGGACACCGGGAGTGCTGGGAAGCTTAACAATGGAGCGGCGTGATTAGCGGGCAGCGGCGAGTGTGTAGCGGCCATTAGCTGCAATAACATCGTTAGCGGTTGATTGGAGCATCCTGCTGGGTGCAGGCGGCGGCGGCGCGTGCAGGACGCCGGCGACAATGCACCGCATCACCTCGCGCCATTCTGTATCACTTTACGTACGAACGTCTTCCTGCACTCCTTCCTGTCTTTTACTGAATACTCAACGCGACAACTTCACAATGCAGTCACTGTCATTTACCGTCTCAGTAACGTAGCTATTGTATCACGTGTAAACGAAATAACATTTCGAAGTGAATAAATATTTCACCTGTTCTAATCTTTATTCACAGAATTGCTAGTAAATAATTTATAGACTAGTCCACCTTTCCAAAAAGATTCGTTACATATGAGTAGTAACTAAAATATTTTATTAAATTCAATTCTAAATAAATAGATTACGCTGGTATTCAACAAGCCTATTGAAAAAATACATGCTTCAGTACGTGAATCACTCGTGTTGCCTGCCTGTCATAGTCTTTATAGTACATAAATATAAATATATACGGGCACAGATACGAGCACCCGTACAAGGTGGAGCTGGAGGCGTACACGCCGCCGGCGGAGGCGCTGGCGCCCGGCGAGGAGCCCGCGCCGCCGCCTCCGCTAGAGGCCACGCCCCTCGAGCACGTGGAGACGCCCGAGCAGCTCGACGCGCTCGTGGAACACCTCGCCACGGAGCCAGAGCTCGCCGTCGACCTCGAGCACCACTCCTATCGCACCTACCAGGGTATGTCCTGCCCCTTTGAGACACAAGTTCCCAACCTTTTATGGAGTACTGCCTCCGTTCGAAGAAAAATCCAACGCCCTCTTTACGAAATAATTAATTATACCTGTTTTATGTCTGTCTATTATTTATCTCTTTGCAATTGTTCTACGTACATGGACTTGTTATGAATAAATTTAATCGTCTATGCTTATATCGATATTATGATTATATCGTGCTTATTCAAATGTATATTATAATAATATAAACATCTTAGACAATCAACATTTTATATAGCTATAAAATGTTTTTCATGAAAATAGATCTAAATGCTTGTAACGTATACGAATATAATAAATATATTCAACATCAAATTTTTAATAAGGTTCAATTTCTAATAAGGTTAGCCGCCCCATTTGCCTTTGGACTCCCTATGATCCCCAAAGTTACAGCGCCCTCTAGGGAGCAATACCGCTCTCGTTGGGAACCAATGCTCTAACATTAAGTACCATACATCCATCCATCGTTTTGATGTCCACTGCTGGACATAAGCCTCTCCTAATTTTGGCCACTCCGACCGATTCTGAGCCGTCGGTAGACATTGACGACAGAGATGGTGACGTGTTGTGGTGCGCACAGGGTTCACGTGCCTGATCCAGATCACGACGAGCGCAGGGGACTTCATCGTGGACGCGCTGGCGCTGCGCCCCCACCTGCACAAGCTCAACCTCTCCTTCACCGACCCTTCCAAAGTCAAGGTAACTGACATAAACATATGTATATCATATGGTCAGAGATACTGCAATACCGCGACTCCTTTTTTTTCATTAGGCCTAATTTTCTCTGTTGAATCATAAAAATATCAACCTGATGACAATAGCTAGTTACACGGTATTGCGGAATCTCTGACGATATACTCGGCACTCGTTGGAAAGCCATTGGCATAATGTCAGATACTCCACAACAGCAATCAATAACAATTATATTGTAATTTTTTTTATAGTAGGTACCTAGAGAACTCATATGAACTGTTTATTGAGAAGCGAAAGTGGATGAAGACTCCACAGGAAAAAACAAGGGAAAAACAATAAATGACAAGTAAGAGAAAAACAACCTTATATAGTTATAAAAAAAGTCTTGCTGCTAAAATTTAAATTTTCTTATAGTACAGGGAACTAAGCATATTGCTTCTTCGACAAATTTACTTTGTAAGAAAGTTATAAGATGTTCACAGGTCACGAAACTGGACAGTACTAGTAAAGGAGACTTCGTAGTCGATGTCTTACATGAGATATATTAACCTGATGTGTTGTCTGAAAGCGTTCACCATACGTTAGGTGTCTAGTAGACTTATTAGTTGATGTAGGTTAGAAACAAACGCCCTGCATCTCAAATAGATAAAAAACGTTTTTGATGTACGGCGCGCTGATATGTGAATGGGTTCTTGCAATGGATGAACAGATATAAATTGAAATATTGCAGCTGACTAGGTTGGTTTTTCCCAATTTTGTTTATTGTATAAAAAAAGTTACGCGAAAAAGCTACCAGATGGCACTAAAAGGTCAGTAAAAATAAAAATTGACATTCCTTGTTTTTCCCGTGTAGTCTTCATGTGCTTTATACATGATTATCTTTTTATAGAAGTCAGTAAAATACTTTACAAATAGAGTGTAAACACAGAGTAGGGAATGTTGTCCGGTATCGGTGAACTGCGCTCCGTACACTAGCTCCAGCGTGTTGTGCGCAGGTGTTCCACGGCGCGGAGTACGACGTGCTGTGGCTGCAGCGGGACTTCGGCGTGTACCTGGTGGGGCTGTTCGACACGCACCAGGCGGCGCGGCTGCTGGGGCTGCCCGGCCTCGCGCTC
>DWFC01000477.1:0-10797 GCA_018247075.1 Hasora chromus | reverse complement strand
TGATCATGGTTTCAGACCTATTCCTAAGCCTAAAGGTTGTATGTTTTATGTTCTGTGTATGCTAACTCACAACCTCACACTGCAGTTTAAAATAATGATGCATAATCACTCAATTACGTATGACAACAGTGAAAATTTCTCTGTATATTAAGGTTTTAATCTATTCAGTGAAAATATATTTTGCAATTGTTTTATGAACTTTTGTGAAATAAAGTTGTGATACTGTAAATACGTTTCAAAGATTCTTCTCTCTTTAATCTCTTAAGTGTATTTTACAGCAAGCAACATGTAGCGTAGCAACTGTGATAACTGCAACAAAGCAGTCATTCTAATTTGAAGAAAGCTGAATTTACATGATATATTCAATTAAAGGTAACAATGTATATATCGAAGATTAAATATTTCCAGAAAAGTTATCCTATTTTCTTTCAATACAAGTATTTTCTTTAAAATATCAACTTCCGGTGGTAAAACATCATTTTTATCTGGATATCACCGTCACTTCTAGTTTAGCCAAAAAGTAGCAAGAATATTTCATTGGAATAGGCTTGAGTGATAAATAAACATAAGTCAGGTCAGCTTTAGTATAGAATCATTAAGAACTATGTTATTTAGACATTTTTAAACAGTTTTGTTATGATATCTTTAGAATCTTTATCAACCAATATGGATAAAAAGAAGTTTTATAAATACATTTTGATGAAACACCAATAATGAAATTAAACCTTAATGAGTTACAAATTTTTTTTTATCTAAACTTACCTTAGTTAATATTAAAAAAAAAATTAATAAGATATGCTAAAGTTGAATCATGTGATCGGTCAATCATACCAGTTGATTCTTGCTTTCTTTCTTGCTATTACAGTATGCCAGTGACCAAAATCTTACCAGTTTAGTTAATGAACAGAAACAGGGGTATATAATATATATACACCATAAATATAAATACCAAAGACCATCGGCCACTAAAATGATTATATTTTTGAGTCATAATCTATGACTAATTTCTTTGCACAAAATATGTTTTTGATATATGAAAGTTTTGCGAACTTTTTGTTAGTAATTTACGTTTATTGGTACCAGAATTGAACGGAATGGTTGAGAAACAGCATTTTTAAAATATATGTGGAAGATCATGAACAATTTAAATTTATTTAAGAAATAGATAAAAGGCATGTCAAGTAAACATGTGTTTGAAATGAAATAAGAAATAGATACATCTATAATGTATCTTCTATCATGCCTTTTTTTACATAGAACTAAAATGTTAAGGTATACCTACTAATTCGAATAATTCTTTGGCTAAAAACTAATAGATACATTAGAACATAATATTATACATAAAGTATATTGAATAGGAAATGTAATTTTTTTTGTTGAAGTCAGTTAAAGTATCCAAAGTAACACATTGAAATCTAACTTCGTCTATTTCGCAGGAAAACACGTAAACAGATATTCTGCACGTTAAGCAATATCTTATTGGATGTAAGTCGGCCTGATTCATCAAAGTTGTCTTACGTGTGTATCACCGGAGTAGTGCTAAAAACTGTGTGACACCGGAGCCATCGCGCCGGGAGTAGAACAAACACATAATAAAAAGGATATTAAACAAACGTGTAATACAAAACGGTCAGCTCGCAACCACGATCCTACTCACCATCTGTTCTTTTTATGTTGATGTTGATTCCGGACTGGATCCGCATCGTGCCGTCATCCATTATTGCACAGATTTATGCACCACATACACTAAATAACATTATTTCGCAATCAACGATTGTTCGAAAATAGTCTAACACATTCGGAAATTACACATATGAACCGGTGAAAATTACAAATAAATTTCTACACCCAGATTGACAGTTATATCGAGCTAGCTACACACTTCAGACTGGAACGTTTCAAATTTGTTTCGGTACAACAGTCAAATCAATCACTTTCAATTCTATTTTAAAACTAAGGCAATTGATTTGAAAATTGTATTGTTTAATAAAACTTAAAACTCAAAAAATACAATTATTTTAAATTATTTCGGTTACAACACAAATTTCTGAAATAATCAGTATGAACACCAATGCGTCGAAAATACATTTGGTGTTGCCATACTTATGTTTTAAATCACAAACACACTTTTTTTTTGACATTTTAAATAACTGTTACTTTTTTTATTATTATATTATGAAAACAAATCTTTTATTAAATTAAATATGAACAAATTCAATGGAAAGATATAAAAAGATTGTTAGTCATCATCGATATAATGATTGTTCGCAATGTAAAATCATGCTGTAATCGGGTTTCACTAGTCTGGGCCATAGACTAAAAAATTCGGATACTTTTACGAAGTTTCTTATTTTAAAATGCAGATTTATCAGTTTTGATTTTGTATATTTATCAATAAAGTATGGAATAGAAAAAAATAATTTTATTAATGCGCCTTTTTCTTTTAATAGTACAGTCATCATAAATAATTGAAATATTTCAATATCTTGAACTACAGAGCAAAATGAATGTTTTTGTATAAACTCTAATAAAGATTGGTACAAGTATCACGACGTTGCGAGGCATAGTGGCGTTATGACTGATTGGCATCGTTACGTCAGTTGGTCGGTCAATCAATCAAAGCAAGCCATTTAAGAATTAGGTCTAGAATTTAAGATATTTTTACCATAAAATAAATACTAACAACAATGGACAGTGAATACAAATTATCTCACAAGGCAAAGAAACGTATCAAAGAGGTAAAAAGGAAGGCCCGACCTGGTAAGATGATATATCGTAACTATTAGTAACAGTAAACTAGGCGCTACAGTATTAGAGTTGACTAATATTGTTTAAATTTCGAATACAACAATACATATTTTGATGTCAAAGTCTTACATGTTATGTCCAATGCTGAAATATTGTGCTAAAAATTATATATCTCAACACGAGGTTCTAGAAACATCCATAGTAAGTCACGCATACCGATCGGCGACCTCGACATTTCTTCAGTTGTTTAGCTATTTAGTACTCATCTACCGCCAACTATTTTAACTTTTACTCATATCATGGCCACAGTATTCACAGAAAATCAACGTTTTTCAACGTAACCTAATTATTATAACCTATATTAGGCACTTTCAAACTTAAGTTTAATTTTTTTTATCATATTACACAGGAGATTTCTTTCATTGAAATAAGTGAAGTAGGACATTAAACTTGTTAGTCAGCAGTCTATCGTTCAATATACGATACGACAGTTCATAACAGACTTCATTATTATTATTATTATCATTATAAGATAGCATCAAGAGAAGTGCTAGATAAGTTAGATATACTGATAATTAGATAGTGCCTATTGTTTTTTATCTTATAATCTAGCACACAAGTATTCACAGATTGGTAAGTGGCTACTGCAACTAATATTGTCAATAACCAAACAGTTGCCATGCTATTTCTGAGGACAAAGTTTCATAGCAATGTTTCCTGTGTTTATTGGTTATGCTTATCACATGCTGCTCTGAAATACCATTGATTCATGCTACAACTTTGAAAGGTAGTGGTTCTCATGGATCTCAACTCATAAAAGTTTCCCACCTGGAAACATTTCAGACTTATATGAACACTGAGAATCCTTAAAAACTCTCAATTTGATTTGCTGCTGGAGGGTGAGGAGAGAGACTTGAGTTACTACTTCTTGGGGTTATTGTTGTATTTTAAGGATCAGTAATCTGCTGTCCTGCTGACTGCCACTGCCATATGTGTGCATACATTGGTGGTACACATACATACAGCACTAATTGTGTTCAATGTAGTGTGATTATTTCCAGAATTAGCAGATAAGCACCAATGGACAGCTTTAAAATATGCAGGACATTTTGAAGAGTTCCTCAAATGCAATGACAATGTTGATAGGATAGATGCAAACTTGGCATCTCCCAAGGAATTCATAGAGAAATATGAGAAAATATATAAGCCTGTAGTTATAACAAATGTCCAAACAAACTGGCGTGCCAACCACAAGTGGACGCTGGAGAGACTTGCCAAAAAGTATCGGAACCAAAAATTTAAGTGCGGGGAAGACAATGAGGGTTATAGCGTTAAAATGAAGATGAAGTACTATGTAGAATACATGAAGACCACGACTGACGACAGTCCGCTGTATATTTTTGATAGTAGTTTTGGAGAACACTTGAGAAGGAAGAAGCTTCTTGAGGATTATGAAGTACCTTTATATTTTAGGGATGACTTGTTCAAGTATTGTGGGGAGGAGAGGAGGCCGCCCTACCGCTGGTTTGTGATGGGACCACAGAGATCAGGCACTGGAATACACATAGACCCCTTAGGAACCAGCGCCTGGAATGCCTTGGTGTTTGGTCACAAGAGATGGTGCTTATTTCCCACTCAGACTCCGAGGGAGCTGATCAAGGTGACTGGAGCTATGGGGGGCAAGCAGCGAGATGAAGCTGTCACATGGTTCAAACTTATATACCCAAAAACTCAGCTAGATACCTGGCCTAAGGAATATAAACCTGTAAGGCAGAACTTATATTAAATCTTCTCTTCTAACATTTATCCACTCAGTCTTATCCTTAAATTCTATTTGATTTAGTAGCTGCTAATTTTTGTACAAATTACATCAGATTTTCATGAAATTATTAAAGATCTTAAATGACATGTTCTATTGTTTAATTTCAGGTTGAAATTCTCCAAAAGCCAGGGGAGACAGTATTTGTGCCTGGAGGCTGGTGGCATGTTGTCTTGAACCTGGATGACACAGTTGCAGTCACCCAAAACTTTTGCAGCCGCACTAACTTCCCTGTGGTGTGGCATAAGACTGTCAGGGGGCGGCCAAAGCTCTCAAAGAAATGGATCAAAGTGCTAGAGTCCAAAGATCCTGAGTTGTACAAGATAGCCAGTAGCATGGACTTGAGTCGGGGTACAGGGGTAGCATCGGACAGCTCTTCCAACAGTAGTTCTTCTAGCAGTGACAGTGACAGTAGTTCCACTGGCAGCTCCAGTGAGGACGACAGTGGACAAGAGAGCATCACTGCTCACAAAAAAAAGAGAAAACGAAAAGTATGAAACTAAATTTGCCTTAAATGTTATCTAAATTAATCACAAGCACCAACTTTAAAGTGTATTCTAAACAGTTATTATATTTATATGTAAGGAGCCCTTTTTGTATTACTAGCTGTAAAGGAAATGACTAATTTAACTTTATTGTTTTCCAAATAGTAAGCAATATATTTTTTGTTATTGGACAACATGACTAAAATAAAGTTTAGTATTAACTATAGCTCGTGGTTTTTATTCAATAAAATATGAATAATCTCCTTATTTGTACAACATGAAATGCTACGTATTTTTATTGAGCGAAACAGATGGTGAATCGATAATTCGATTTATTCGTATTCGTAGCTGTGGATGATAAAGTTAATACATAAAAATATTTGCGCACGGCAACAATTTAAAAATTTGAATTGCATAAAGATTAAATTATAGTTTGATGAATATAATATATTTTTATTTATAATATAAAAAATATGTTTCGTGTTAAACGAATCGAAAAAAAATAAAAAAAATCTTTGCGACAGTAGTGTCATCTATATACTGTTGTAAATTGATTTCACAATCGAATAAAATGACATGCGCAACACTATTGACATATTCAACCGAACTGGCACTGGCAACAACGATTTCATTTTAGTCTATGGTTTTCGGTAGCCATTTGTTATCCTCGCTAAAGTTCTCGTGAGACATCAAGACAAAATGCTGAAATCAGCTTCGGGTGCGTTGGCCAATGTGCTCAAAAGGTCCCTGGTACCTGCCACCAGGGTCGGCGCCGTCATTCCAGCCAGGAGGTCGCATGGAGGCCCCGTAGAAACCGATGAAGAATTCGACCGCAGGTTAGCCTTAGACTGAAAATTTTGACGTTATGTAACTGAAAATTGTCATAACCCTAGCGGCGTATTGATGTTATTAGTTTTTAAAGATTTAAACGATTATAAGCGAGTTCTCTCACACATACATCCAACATGTATAATTGTAAAATCAATGCGTGTCATGATAAAGTTATGCCAATTTGTAGTGTCTGCACTTTGATTCTGATAACACATAGATAAAGCCAAATCTCAACAGACCTGAAGCACTTGGTCTAATGAGGCAACTGGCCATGCTTAATATTGTTATATCATCTAGTTTCTTGAACTCAAAACAAGAAATATTGCACATAACATGGTATTAGTATTGGTCTAAACATACAGCTATTGTACATAACTAGATTTGTAAAAGATAAGTGTTGTCAAATATTTATTACAGTTATAAACATTTATGAAAAATATAATTTTCTTAAATAGTTCCTGAAATCTGCTATATAAATATTGTTGAACATCATAATGAGTAAAACTAAGTTCAGAATGTTATCATAATTGATATAGAAAGCCCTGAAAATTCATATTATGCATGTGAGATTTATAACATCACATTTATTTAATTAACCCAATTCTCGCAGTCCCAGATCGGAGTGAAATATAAAATTTGTTTTTTGTCTGGAAATTTGATGGGTGGTAGAACTTTCATGTCTGACTGGGTCGGTACCACTGTCACACCCAGTTCTGCCTTGAAATAGTAGTGTTTGCACAACTGTGTTTGGTCTGAGGATGTGATAGCCAGCATATGCAAAATAATGAGGTGTTCAAGCTCTGTCCTCAGGGTAGCACCACATATGGTATAATTAAATTTAAAAAAAACAGGGATTATATTCCTTTGCAGATCTTCATCAATTTGATGTAATATACTTACTTATTATTACAGTTTCATGTCAATTTTATCTTAAATTGGTGAATAAATCCAAAGTTAACAATTTACTTTGTTTTGTACGTCCTACTGTTATGATTCCTTCTAATTGTAGCATATTTTCCTCACAAGATAACAAGTCATTTAAATATTTATGAAATTATGCTAATGGTTTCTTAATTATCATTTCAGATATGAAGCATTCTTCAACAGGAAAGACATTGACGGCTGGGAAATCCGCAAGGGCATGAATGACCTGTGTGGTATGGACTTGGTTCCTGACCCCACCATCATCAAAGCTGCCATGCACGCTTGCAGACGCGTCAATGACTACGCCCTCGCCATAAGGTTCCTCGAGGCATGCAAGAACAAGTGCGGCAGCAAGGTCAATGAAATCTACCCATATCTGATCCAGGAAATCAAGCCAACGCTCACTGAACTCGGAATTGATACACCAGAGGAACTCGGCTATGACAAGCCAGAATTAGCTTTAGAAAATGTTTATGAAATGTAAGGCTACCAGCATTATCAGTTTAAGCTGTAGAAAATTTGTATAATAGTTTTGTTGTCGACTTTTATTTTATTTTATTGTGAGAAGTGCCCACACGGAGAATAATTCTAATTCCAGCATTAAAAATCGACCAGCATGTCTAATGTCAAAACATTAGAAAAATACATTTGGTGTTTTATTTTAGCTATAGCAATGTACCCTGTTTATGTTGGATTTGAAAACAATTTCGGTAATAAGCAAATCCCCCAAGATAGCCTGATGACCAATACATATAAATTTTTTTTGAGTTATATCAAGGTGAAGAGTTTACTTAAGACAACTAAATGAATTTTAACATTTGCTCAATGTCTGGAAATTGTAAGGATGATAGAATTTTTGTTTGACTGGGTTGTTACCACCGTCACACCAAATTGTGCCATGAAACAGAAGTGTTTGGTCAACTGTGTTTGTGTGTAAAAGTTTAAAAAGTCAGTATATCTATGCAGAACTTGAAGCATTTGAACTCTGATATCAGCAGTGACAATATAATCAACCTTCGTCATCGATGTTTAGATGTGGCAGGCACTTGCAGCATGCTGTATCACTTCACTACTTATTTGATTACTTAATTTTACATTTATTTATCGTAAAGAAAATACTTGTCCTTTGATTTTAAAGAGTTCCATACTATTAAGAAATTAAAATAGTTTGCAAGGATTTCTGTATTCATATAATATAATTAAGTTTATTTTCCAAACTCATCATAAGCCATGGCAATGTTGTAGACGTCATTTATCTGGACAAATTCCAACCAACAAGCTGTCATTACTTTGGCAAAATTTTAATTTTATCACAACAATAAAGACAAATGTTATACAAATCCAGGTGAAGTATTTAAATAAGAACACCAGATATACGTAAATACTTTAATGATTGCAATATTCACACAGTCATACATTTATTTACAATCACAAATCATTGACTTAACAAAATTGTGCTTTATTCATTCTATTCGTTAAGACAAAACACAATCCTTCACGACCCAAATAAAATTACCAACTCAAGAAGGAACAAAATAAAATATGATAAATAATAAACAAACATAAATAATTATTAATACTATTCGTTACTGTCTTTTCAAAACAAAATGTTTTGTAATATGAAATGTTTGTACTCTTCTATGACGACTACCTTAGACTAGTCCAGACTATAATTATTATAAATAGTGAATAAATTTAATATTAACGTTCAACGTGACATCATTACAACCTTTCCAGGCTCAAAGAAAACACCGGCCGCCGCCAATGGCACATGCAAGCATCCAGTCCCTGATGAGGCGGCCAGCGACACCTATCGGATGTTATCTTTAAACATTAGTTAACCCTGCGTTAGGATAATTCTGACATCTCGTCGAATACACCGCGAGACACATCAGATACATTCAATTAATTCAACTAGATAAATTTATTACAATTTTAAATGACATAGAAAAGTTTCTTTACATCTAAATCGGCAATTCACTCTCTCAATGTACACTCACAGACTAGAACGATTCGCTACTTTGACGAGACTAGAGTCAAGACTAGACGACATAACAATAGTTAATGCAAAATAAATTAAACAAACAACAATACGGTTAAGGTATAAACTTAAGTTTAAAATATAATTTTAACTTAATGGAATGTATGTTTTCGACCTTTTGATATTATCACCTATAGTGGTATCTCCTCGCACTCGCAGTGACAAATTCAACTATCATACCATCTATGACGCGACAATCAGCCTGCAGTACTGAGGCCAACATCTATCTATTCTACTATCTTTTCAAATTATTTGATAGCATAGAATTTTGTACATTATATAATTTATTTTAAAACGTTATTAACTGGTCTACGACAGTTGTAATGATATTGGCGCAAACTCAAATTGGAAGCTAACATTTTCTAATCAGTAAGCAGGCGGGCTGCACTTTAAATAAGTCATTCATTTGAGTTTATTACATTAAAAAGGAACAAATAAAAAAAAAAACAAGAAAAAATAAATAATAACAATTATAAGAGTAAAATAAATTATTAAAACAACATAATTCAAGTGAAACCCACCTGTTAACACTTAATACCTGAAATTAACGAATGGAATAGCATGCATGAACACTAGTTTTATCATAGACTCGATAAATAGTTTAAGATTATTAAAATATGTACAAGTAGAAACGACTATATTTAGTATGTATTTTCTAACAATATTTATAACTTGATTTACGCCAATATATTTACATCGCTTAACAGTACTTATAACAGCATATCTGGTATAAAATTAAAAATAAATAAGGGTTATAAAAAAATAAAAATATTGCACAAATCTAGACCTACTACATAGGAAGGAGGTACATAAATTTCCATCCTTGGCTTGTTCATCGCTTGGTTTTTAATAAATAATTAAATAAATTAATAATACTACTTTACTTTTGTAAATATAATTTTTACATAATTATTCTAATACGATTCGAGGTTGATCCGTATCGGGATCAATGTATTTTACATTAGTTTAAGTTCAAAAGTGAACCATTGGCCGCAAACCAACAAGCTAACAGCTCCTGCTAATTTAGTAAATAAACATCACAATACTAGGTTTATCCTCGCTGCATCACAAACAGGAGTCCACTATTACACTAACATTGCGATTACAACGTTTTTCGAATCAAACTATCGCTGACTAGTTCGTTACAGTTTACTAGAATTGTTCACGAAAATGTATAGTCACAAGCTAAAATGCTCTTGGCAGATGGTAACTGTAAACGATACAAAATAAAATAATACTTAGAAATAATAATTAGCTAAATATTCTTAACAAGTCGGGGTCACGTCCGAGTGGTCCAGTCGGCTGGTCCTTCGAGCTCGCAAGTCCCCATTTCCTACCATTTCCCAAACCTGACACCTAGCTTTACAATTACTATTACATCGCTCCTTTGGTTATCAACACATCGGTTTTTAAGTTTCTTGCGCGTATAGGTAGAAGTAAGAACAATTTGTAACTAATAGAGATATTTGGGTTTTTTTGTGTCTATATACTTACTATTTTTGATATAATACAATGTCATTTTATATACTACTAATGTATATGGGTATATAGAACACCGATTATCTATTGATAGGTATTTTATACACATGGAATACAGTTTATGAATGGATTCTTTACCTAAATGAGAGTTTAATAGTTATTTTAATAATCTTATTCCTCCTACTCCGAAAGAGCTTACCTCATCATCGGGGTTAGATAGATAAGACGGTAAGAAATCCGTAAAAAGTTCTATTCATCTAGCTACCAATACCTTGAACTACATGTACGAAAATATGTATAGAGAGTACATCAGAAGTGGGTGAGATAAGTGATCGGAAACCCGTCGAGCGTGTTGAACGCTGGTGTCAGTTGTAGAGTAAGGATCGCCGATCAAGTGATCTGTGTCCCGGCGACATGTGTCATGGTGTTCAGTGTTGACAGTGGTGTGGTCGTTTCCCCGTTGTGTGGTT
>DWFC01000476.1:0-10798 GCA_018247075.1 Hasora chromus | reverse complement strand
CTCCCGAATTCGATAACATTTTTTTTATATAATCAGTTATCTTGTTTTTTCATTTCGTACACAATATTTAAGGACTCTGAACACTTCGCGAAAGTTATTTAAGTCCCGAATATTGCCTCGATACAAATAAAGTTAAATTGGCAAAGTTGCTCACGAGGTGTAGGTACAGGTGACATCCATTACGATTCTTTAAAGTGATTCCAGAGAAACAAATTACTTTAGAAGAGTGTTCGGTATCGTTTGCGTAGATTTAGTTTACGTTGCATTAATGTTTTAGGTGATGTTTCTTAGATTGTGTTTGTGTGATAGGTAAAGCCGGGCTATATCGTGGCCAATTTGTTGGAGCCCGAGCTAAGTGAAAAATATGGTCGGTGGTTAGTTTGCAGGGCGCGAGGCAAGGAGCGTGCGGCGAGGGGCAAGGGGCGTGCGTTCGAGGTATATGGGGAAATGGGACAATTAATTAAATTAGTACTTAAATGTATGCTTACACGGGGCGCGCCGCAATACTGCGGCAAGCCACACGAACGCTTTTATTAAAACTATTTGTCTTTAAAATGGCGCCCGAGTTAAGTGAGCTTATTTTTGTAAATAAATAACAATTTACACGCTAGACTTAATGGTCTATATTTTTAAATTAGGACTAGCCGTAACGGATAATTATGATTGTACGGATTTTGTCCTTACGAACAGAGGCTTCTCACCTCATAAATTAAAAAGGTTTTCGGTGTCTTCTAAGTAACAATATTTCAGTTATTAGTGACAATATTTATCGATTACTCTATCGATAAATAATTGTTCTTTAAGGGAAGGTTGCAATGTCATAAACTGGCAACAATCATAAAGTTTCGCGTGTAATCCACTTCCAAGCGCGTCGATTCGCGGCCACGCCCGCGTATTTATCATACTCCATCGACTGTTTCATTCATTAGTGACCGAGTTCCTTTATCAATGTGATTTACACCTTATTCCGACGGCTTTAAATACATTTTGGGTTAACAGTTCAATGAACTGGTATGCCACTTTAGTAATGTGTTAATGGACGCAATATAGTAGTAGTTCGAAGGTATACGATGGCCTTTATAGTTTATTCTTTGTACGATTCATTAGGCGATGGCTGTTTTGTTGAATTAATTACGGTGAATTGTTCTTTTTGTGTTTTATAGTCATTTTGTGGTCATTATTTTAGTAACAAGCAGGGAGGTGCCTTAATAGGCGTTTATTTAAGAACACGTATTATTTGATAGTATTTAATGATGTTTGATTAGTTTATGACTAGTTTGTATTTGAACTTTATTTTCAGGCTCAACTAAGTTTGGTATTTGAAACTGAACTAACAGAAAAGCCTATCAGGCTTTGTTATTTGCACGTAGCGAGGCTTCGTATTTTTCGGGTTCAAACAATTCTTTCGGTATTCAGGCTTATGTGCATTTAATCCCGACTAGTTTACGTCGATAGCCAACTCGGTTGTCCACTGCAAACGACTGTGCATTTGAAACTTTTAGGTCGAATAGTTATCAAATCAAATTGAAAGCTGAAAAAAATAGTACATATAAATTTAATTTATGTACACTGGTTATTCAGTGATTAGATATCATCGACGAAGGTTAGAAAGATATAAATAAATACTTGTCGCGTAAGGTTGCTAATCTTTTGTTTAATACTAAATAGTATAATGTTTGAAAAGTTAAGTTAATACATTAACGTAAAATCCCTGATATTATTAAAACCCTTTTTTACAATTTGTTTTTCACTAAGACTCAAGCGTCCAAGCGGGATTCCCTACGTACGTTACAGTATTTGTACCTTCCTAGGTATCTACATACAGAGTCTGTATAGCAGTAGCAAACAGTTGCAATGCGTTCAGCGATTGGGGGCCTATTTTCCGGCTCAATCATCCACTCGAGACGTTCCGTTGTCTGCGGTCTTGGGATCGATTTTTAAGACAACGTATTTGTGCAATGGACTTGCGGTACTGTAAAATGTACTTTCAAATGAAAAAGTCGACACAATATTAAGAAACTATGTATGTACGAGTATACAGGATATTTTAAACATAAAAAAAATATTTGTAATCTAGGCTTTTAGTTCGCGTTGAAAATTGTGGCTTGCGGATTTATCAGTACTGGGTGATATCTGTAAAAATCAATAGATATTGTCCCACCTCGTTTTTATTAGATAACTTACTAACAGTATAAAGTCCATTAATACAATTCAAAAATATAGCAAATAATAATATTAGTTTTTGGTGAATGTTCATAACAATAAATATGGAGTTGACTCTGGACACAGGCGCTATATTTATGTATTAGAAAAATGGAACTATCACGATATTATTAGCAATACGACATCAACAAGACATAAAATAATTCTATATACTCTAGCGATACTTGGAATATCATTGTACAAGTCACAATTATGTGTTATAAATACAAACCAGAACATTAAAACATGATATTCAGATACGAGAAGCGATTTTCCGCCAATCTCCGTAGCTCACTATTCAATATAAATACCTCCTATCATTGGAATGAATATTAGATTTCACTATTATAACAAAGAAAGATAACGAGACGTCTTTCAGATTAAAATGATTTGTTAAAAATTCATTGGCAAAAAAATTTACACTGAATTATCATTCATTTTACATTTTCATGGTATAATCCTAATAAAGATGTTTTATTGACTTCTAATCTTGACTAGTTATTGCATAAATAGAAAACAATATCTACATACAGATATTAGCGTAATGTATTCAATTATTATGGATGTATTTAAATGTTATGTTACACGCATCTTATAGAATTAAAATAGAAGCGACCGATTGCAAAAAAAAAATACAAATCTGCGAATCGACTCCGAGTTTCATAACGAGCCCTGTTCTGTTGTTAGGGGCGTCGAGTTTCCCCTATTGATTACCCAAAAAGCGGAAAATAAAATTGTCTACCTCCAGGCTGTTCCGAAACACAATACTGCGGTAGGCCGTAGAAATATATTACGATCTAAACTAGCTCCACCCCTCGCTCTGTTCGGACCTGCACTTAAATGAATTAAATCTTAGGTTTTAGTTTAACGATGTTGCTGCTTCTTGTTTGAGGAGATTCATGAGATAAACTCGAGCCATTTAGAGTTACATCATGTAGGAGTAAACTGCAGTGGTCAATATAAATTTAATATATAGAAAAAGTTGCTTCTGAACATTCATCGAACAATCTAGAATCGCTATAAAAGTCTCTTGATGTTCCTATGTGTTACGAAAAAATAGTATACAGTTCATCTGATGATACGTGGCTACAACAACTTTTAACATTTGTAATCAATCTCAAACAGGTGTGCAAGATCACGGCACAAAGTCTAACAGTGGAACTGAACAATTCAAACATTAATCTTCTACCACCCATAATTCGTATGTAACGGAAATATCTATTTCGGTTTAGGTAAGTAGGCGCGGATAATCCGCAACCGTGTCGACAGGCATACCGCCGTTTTCAAGCATGGCAAAACGGCAAACTTCCTAGCGCTCACGATATTTAGTAAAGCTGTTGCTAACCTACCACGAAACTTGTGCTAGGTTTAGTAGTTTAGTAACTTTAGTACCTGCAACACTACCAAAGTATATAAGTTTGTTTTTATGCTTTTAGCTCTTTGTAACACCATCATTTTTGTTGTTTTCAAACAAGCCATATTAATAATATATAACATATATTTAAAATTGACGAAATTTTAGTGAAAAATTGCACAAAACTGTTTATCTATATGTAATTTAATAGAAATAACATTTAAGAGTATTCATTGCTTTCGGAATGGCAGCTTTTTCGAAGTTCATGTTTCATGCACGATAACTAAACACAAAAAATGCAGCTGTGTGTATAAATAAATTGTTAGTATCCGTATTATGTGAGAACTTACATAATAGGCGTTATAACTTTTCCTCTGTTTACAAAGTCTATTAAAGTTTCCGATACGTACGATTACATAGGTACCGAGATTTATCAAGGAAAAACATCTCGAATTAGTTTCGCACTTGAAGTAACATGGAGGGCGCTTGCGGAGAAATATTTTAGACACAGATATATAAAAACCTGTATAGATATCGCAACGTTAAAAGTGTGCCGATTTTCATAATAATAAACCCGTCAATGCCAAATTAATCCGTAAGCGTAAGAAGAAATTTACAATGTATTTTTAAAATATGATATTTTTATTTGTGTGTCGTTGTTGAGACATATTAAAAAATATATGCATCCCAAGATGGATTTATTGACGCAAAATAAATACTTAAAATACAGTTTTGGGACTTGTATTTTTTATTATAAAACATTTCGTTCATCTTTCGATTAATTGTATTTTTTAATTCGTCGTTTATTCGTTAACAAAGATAAAGCTTCGAGGTTGATTTACCTTGTCCGATCTATAGCTTTATATCTGTAATTTTGGTGTTCATAATAATAATAGAAGAAGCGACATAGGGGAGTGTAGTCCTTGGATTTATTTGGTTTTTATTACTTTTTTACGGGGCCCGCAGAGGCGGTGCGTATGGGCTGCCAACAGTGGATTTGTTATGATCTTCCACATAATGTAGCAGGAAACGGTAAAGGTTTTCGTTTTTATCATAACATGATAAAACTGAGAGTATCGCCTGAGTATAGACTTGATGGATATCGCTAGTTTAATAGCTATTACTTGGCTATCTACTTTTAAGTTTAATTTAATTATAGGAAAATGTTACTGTACGTTTTCTTTGCTAATTCTAATTTTTAAACTTTGTTAACGGCTGTCAAGTAAATTCACTGCTCTGACTTAAAGTCTAAAAATAGACATATAATTTATTGAAATCCAAAATTCTTTGTATTAGAGTTCCCGAAAACACGTTTAGATATATTATTGCCAATACCGATTCAAAACATTAGCTATCTAAACCATAACCACGAATGAATGCACACGGGCCACATAACAGACCGAGTGCACTCCACTCAGCAACTGAACTAGAGAAACGCCAAGATTTGTTCTAGGGTAGGAATAAAAATAATCGACGCTGTTCGCGCCCAATGGCCGGAACGAATCGCGAGTGTTTGCATTTGATAAGACGGGGGAAGGGTTCCGCCGCTCTGTTATGTGGCTGAGATTATAACGCGAACTAACTGTCTTATAAGAAGTCTTCACGCTGTTCTTTAGTGTATGCTGCAGTTTTTAAAATCTAGAATTCGATTAAGTTCAGGGAGTTTAATGAAAATAGGGAATAATGAACACTGTAGTCGTTTAGGGACGAAAAAAAATTTTTCATTTGTCTTTTTAGACAATTTAAAACAAAAATAGAAGTACAAACATCCTATTTTATGGATTACAATAGAACTAAATAAATTTGATGACTTGCAATAAAACATTAAATTCTTATCTCTTAAAAACATCTTTCAGTTAATTTTATAAATTCCAGATTAGGCCAAAGTTTTGCATTCTTGAAACCTTAATCACCTTCAAATATCCACGAAGAGAGGTAACTTATACTTGTATCGCATACCTGGTAATCTGGCATATTTTTACGCTGTGGCGCAATCGGTGTCTCGGCGATGAGCTGGTCTGTAAAAGATAGGTCCGCGGGTTCGATTCCCACAGCGGGACAAATTTTAAAATTTGTTTCGTATCTGGTAACTTGACGAGTGGTAAAACTTTAAAGCTCGACTGGGTCGGTACTATCGTTACATTTGTTCGCACTACTATATCACGCTTCGTGTTTCGGGGTAAAGGTGTGATGACAGCTAACAAATGCAGAACACAAGGCGTTCAAACTCTGCCCTCAGTGGTAACACCGCATCTGCGATCAACCCACGAACGCAGATGTCGTGGCCTGCAGTAGCATCTTACCATCATTGCTTGCTCGTATGCTACCTCGTAACTTAACAAAATATCCTGGCCAACACAAATGTAATAAACAAATTGAATTTAGCCCAGGAATAACACACTAGCGCATTTTATGAGTGAAATCTCAGCGGCAATCCATCTAATAAAGATTCATATAAGCGTACCAACTCCTTAGCCCGCGTTATTAATGCAGGGGACAGCCAAAGGACGGCGCACCGCAAAAAGACCAAAACCGAAATACAATTTAAAGAGAATTCTTAAAGAGCGAAGACGCTCGCAAAAAGATAATTCGGTCCGCCTCGGGCCCGCGTTTGTCTTTGCTATTGTGAACTTTTATTTCGCTCACTTTTATGAATTATTTTCCGTTGTTTTTATCACCGGTAAATTTAAATGGAAGCCAGCCGAGTTGGCCGACTGCAATTCCCGGAATTCTCTGTTTGTACTGTAAATCCTACAAAGTGGGAGCGCGATTTGGTCTGTTTTCTCTCAGCTTTAGTAAACTTTTCGAAGAAATTTTAGGATATTGAGAATCCAGAAAATATGTACTTTGGAGAAAGTAAAATTAATTAGTCAAACTCATTTTAAGGTGATTCCTGCAGTCTATAAAACTAAGTAGAATTTTATTGAAGTGAGCATCTACTTGAAATTTATTTGTTCACGTTTCACTGATACGTGCTGTTATTTTTGATACAATACCTAACTCTGTCACTTCCCTGTAACACATCCTGTGCTAGCACTGGAGTGGTGTGACTATGATACCGTCTCTAATGAACACGCACATACTGATTAGAGCAATGGCAAATGTAACAACAATGAGTACACATAATTGAAACACTATTGTCTTTTCTCCGATGAAATTTCGATTCAGTCACATATTTCACTTGTTTACATATTCAGAGCCACGTATCACGAATTAAACGGTAATAGACACGCCGGTTCAAATTAACTTGTTTGTCGCTGTGCTTATTAGAAGCCCTTGTAATGTTAATTCGTGCTCCCGCTCCGAATTTGGGAACATTCAG
The DNA here is from genome assembly GCA_018247075.1 of Hasora chromus. Classification (NCBI taxonomy): domain Eukaryota; kingdom Metazoa; phylum Arthropoda; class Insecta; order Lepidoptera; family Hesperiidae; genus Hasora; species Hasora chromus. The sequence goes on along the minus strand of DWFC01000476.1, from coordinate 3,920 downwards.
GTTATCCAGCAGCTATTCAAGCTAATTGACGCTGCGATACACCCACTAATTGAATAGTTTACGCCGAAATTCAACCGCCTCATCAAGTTAAGAGTTTGCAAAGTGGAATTTACATAACTAATTCTGAACAAGTTCATGTTTGTACGTGAACCTAGATCATAAATAATTTTATTACAGGAATATTTAGTTTCAACTGAGATCGTATAAATAATATCATACTATTGAAACAAAATGTACTGAATAGATAATTAAAGGTGATTTCCTGAACAATTTGTATATGCCCTTATTTCCGGCGTCTCTATCCGCAGATGTAATGATACAAACAGATACAAACAACGGACGCCAATAAAAGGAACAAGCGTAATAAAAAGAACACAAGAAACGGAGCTAAGCTTAAAAATTTACACGCATAGTAAACGCGCGCCCGCCCGTGAACGATTCGTTTCAGGCGCCGACGGAGCCGTGGTCCACGATAGCAAGCGTTGACGGAAGAATGAAAAAGAATTCGCTAAAACAGTCTCAAATCCAACAAACGTAAAAGAGATTACCCACGCTCCAACTGCTCTCAACTTGTATAAACAAAAAAGCTCAATTTGTCTGCTTTAAAACAAGGCGAAATTGCCATAGACTGAGCAAAGACGGCCGGGGAATATTAAAAACGTTTTTAAAAGGACAACAAAGAGCGCGAGTGCAAGTTATTTGAATTTATATCGTGACAAGTGACGCGGGAGCGAGAGAGAACGAAATTTGGGCGTTGAGCACTTTCAAGTGTAGACAAAGATTGTCTTATGCTTATTTTGGTATATGTACCTATTCTTACATTAGTCCACTCGAACAAATGAAAAAATCTGGTATGAATCTATCTAATAAGTCGTAATTTCGCAAAATGAGAGACAGGAGCTTGTAAAGATACCTGTTGACAAACATTCTAGCTTAGTAGTGAATAAATAGATTATTGTCTGGGCTACCATAGACAAAAAAAACAAACAAGCAAAGACAGCAGCACAAAGACCCTTGTTCACAAATTAATACACAGGACCACTATCCAGTTGAACTCTAGTCTTTTCATTTAATTATGAAAAATATGACTTTTATTATATTAAATTAAAAAACAGAACAAACAATTTTTATTTTTATTTAGACAATAGCAACAAACGTTTATGTCCTAAAATTGACTACAATCTGTACATTAAGCAATATAAAAGATCTCATTCCAGTCAAACGCGGCAGGTCATTACCATTTGTAACGTCATAAGCGGTTGCGTTCCGCAATACAAAACGGTCTTGGCGTATTTTTGTGTTAGGCTCGCCTCCGCTGATTACACTCAAATTGATATAAATTGAATTTTAAACCTAGCCGCCTCGCCCGGCTCTGCCCGGGAGGCGACGCAAGATGCGCGGAACCTCGGAAGGGTTATTTGTACACCGTAGGGTTGTCACTATCAAGTTAGTGGTCATGTCTTAGCTGAATGGATTTTGAAGGTTGCTAAACGTATATATGACACAAATATACATACATTTCAATATTATGGATTGAATTCGGAAATATTATTCCACTGAATTGAAAATATGAAATTATTCTCATGCGTATTTAGGCGACCCACCAGCTAACTGTGGTATACATGACCGAAAAAATAAAAAAATGATTGAAACTATTCACATGAGTAGCTATAAATCTGATATGTATTATAAGTATGGAGACAAGAAAATTCATGTTGAACTCATGAATTCAAAAGAAAAACAGTATAAAAAGAAAAAAAAAAACAAGATTTTTTTTAAATTTATATTTATAACACAATAAACTCGCGAAGTGCCAGCCCTGCGGGTGCGACATTGTAATAGGAGTGATGATTTCTCGGCTCACAGCGGCCGTCTTGTACCGAGAACTACCGCCCGCGTCACTCTTGTCACTCAGTTCACTTTGTTTGCTAACCGCACCCTGTTCTAGGCTGTTTTATTAAACTACCTTTTCGAGTCCTATCCTAGTCATAAGTGCAGTGGTACACAATATTCTAATATTATATAGTATTTAAAAATAGTTTTTTCCCATACAGATCGATAACCTTATATGACTTTGAATACCAAATGAAAAATGGATAGAATGGTAAAAGTATCCATCCGAAGCAAATATAAAATGGAAATAAAGTAGATATCGATCAAAATGAATTGAAATTGAAATTAAGTTCTTTTAAATAAAAAAGTTTACATTGCAATGTAGATATGGTTGACGTTATTGGTAAGTCATTTTAAGATCTACGATATCTTAAAACCGAGTAGTGCAAAGTGAAGGTATACTCTGACTCAAATTTATTCTATTCAATTTATACAGTTATAGTACAATAAAGTTAGCGTAACTCACGTACTTTTTTTAACAGACCTTTTTAAAATATTTCTTACGGAAATAGTCACATGTTGGCATAAAGAACTATGCGCGTCCCACTAACGAAAGTGCCGTTAGAGACCGTGCCTAGACAAGACCTGAGGCCGCGCTGTAAATTAGTGGTTATAGTGCCATCGTGGTCCCGCGGTTCTATTGCATTATTGCGGGGAGCCAGCCTTTATTGCTCAATTTGACTTTATTTAACGCAATTCGCAGCCAGGGGGAGGGAGGGGGGAGCCACCCTCGTCTCGCCCTGACGGCGAACAGATGAGGTCCCACTCCAATCCACTTAGCACGCGGCAAGTAGGTGATCGCAATCTACTCTCTAACTCTAGCAGTGTTTTCAGAAGCCCGTGGTCGCCGAAAGAAAATACTAATACTGTTCTAGTCCGTCATTATATGGGAAACAGGAAGAAACACATTCAATAAGTGCAATCCAATTCATTGCAGATTATTACTATTTGGTCATCGCTTTCAAAACAGCCGCTACGTTTTAATGTTATCCGAGAAGAGCTGTTAACAACTGACCGTCTCTCTGAAATCCTCGCGTCCACTTAGTTTCAACTTTACGAGACGAGAACTAATGTTTCCGACAGAAATCACTCCTGCCGTACTTCCACAATAACTCGGAGATTACGCGTACCTGCATACAAACTTGCTTGAAGTTCGGTGCTGTCTAAATTTAATTAGGAGCAGCGTCGCGTCAAGCTATTCACCGGCGTTTATTTTGCTTAATTCGTGTACAAGCTCGCACTATAAAATAATCTCTTTACCGCTTGTTTATTATGCGGCTTGGATAGGGTATCGGGCGGGCGAGCTTATGGCTCGGTAAGGCCGGGTGTCGTTTTCACGCCGGTGTCATGGCGTCAGACACATAATTGAATAACGAAATTGTGGCGAATTTCAGCGCTCTTTGATTACGCCGCTGATAGAAAGCTATTTCAGTGGCAGTTTTCATCACTTAATTTAAAAAGTTGATCGCGTACGTAATATCTACTTTTTCTATTTCGTATAGTCATACTTAGCTTTTTAAACTTTTGAATTAGTACATTAACTATTTTAGTAAAGAATAGAATAAAATAATGTTTTTGCCACTTTTATGTAACGTTTATTTAAATCTTCTCTAATCAATACGATTCTACTCCATGTTTTATTGAATCCATTTAAACCCTTTTAATGTCTAATGCCATGAAATTCATAGGTTTTCGAAACAAGGTACACTTACTCACTCCCTTAATTTTCGGCGCTGCATACTAAAACCGAATTTCCATTATTCGGCTCTGTTTACAGCGAAATTCTTTTTTCATCAAACGAGATTTATTCCCTCTCAAAAATATGTAAAGTTGGCGGTGCGCGCAAGACACCTCAGATAGCGCGCGGCTTCAGTAAGGGGCTGCTAAAATTAAAATGATATCTCGGTAGTCGAGTCACGCGAAACATTAAGTTCACCCCGCAATAACCCGCGCCCTTAAGAGCTTCATTCAGAATTAAAATTTGCCGGCTGATCTCTCCAGAGTGACGTTTTCTGATGGATTACGAA
>DWFC01000475.1:0-10799 GCA_018247075.1 Hasora chromus | reverse complement strand
TAAGCTTTCTGTGTGATCGTTATATCTTTTTACCTCCACCATGCTATCTAGCATTTTCCGACTGTTATCAGTTTATTTATCATCATTCATAGTAAACCGTGAAAAATATTCGTGAAATTTTGATATTCACGATAGTTATTTGTAATAAAGAACTTTACTTTACCTTATATCAAAGGGCACCTTGTTATAATGTCACCTGTCAGTCTGTAAGACAGTTACTGAAAAGAAGAACAATGCGAATACCTTGCCTTAATATAAAACTTCGATTTGTTACAAACACAGTATTTATATTATATCCTAGACTGTGCCCCGCAGTTTTACCCGCGTAGAAAACATATGGGCCCCCCTCCTGTCTGAACTATGTAGTTCCATGTGGAAATTCGGGATAAAAAGTATAACAGTTTTTAAGTTGAATAAGCTACCAGATCGCGATAACCGCATCAAAATCCAGTAGATTTTACGTGATGCTCGAACAAAAAGACAAACAGACAAACAATTAAAAAAATATATTTTAATGTTCAGATACGTTTCCCTAACAAAAGCCACTTGTTTTTTTTTAATATCATCAATGTACAGACACGGCAATTTTACAATTTTATAATAGTATAATGTAGACATGGGAAAACCGCGGGCATAACATAATAAAATCCCTGCCATGTCTGCCAATGAAAAAAATATCTTTTAAAAATTTAATTACGGGCTAGCTTTTGCCCGCGACTTAGTCCGCGTAGCAGCCGAATATGGTTTAGGACTCACGTAGTCACATACAAACTTTGCCCCCCTTTTTCGACGCATTTCGGAAAATCCATTGTTATTGGAAGTATTACAAATTACACAGCCTCCAAGTTTCAGGTGTCTACGATCAGCGGTTTTGGCTGTACTTACGTCGGTCCGTCAGTCAGTCAGTCATTCAGGACAAAACATTTTATGAGTATCAATATGCAGGTATTTTTAACAACCACTCATTATTCTTTTTTTTATGTTTATTTAGGCAGGACACAAGCATGCAGTCCACCTAATGGTAAGTGGCTACTGCAGCCCACGACATCTGTGATCTTGGGTTGACCGCGGATGCGGTCCTACCTCTGAGGGCAAAGTTCGAACGCCTCGTGTTCTACCTATGCTGGCAATCACACTCTTATACCGAAACACAGTAGCGCGAACACTACTATATCACGGCACAACTAGGTGGTACCAAGCCAGTCGAACAGACCGAAAGATCTACAACAAATTAGGAAATTTTTCTCGCTGCTGGAATCGAAACCGCAACCCCACGTTTCAAAGACCGGCTGGTCATCACCGACTGCGCCACAGAGGTCGTCAGAGACAAGAATTTAGAGACAGTGAGGCGAAATAAAGGCTATGGCGGGATTTTCATGATCCAAAGAAGCTGTGGAGAATATAGCAAGCTAGGCATGCGGGAATATAAAAACTGCACGGACGACGTCGCGCGAAATAGCCAGAGAATTAAATGCATATTCCGATTATACTTATGGCACAACGCAATGACTCCATAAGCTATTTATGCACACTTACCAAATCTATTGCACGCGTTCTTATGTAAACAAAATGACAACAAATCCATATTAGCGGTAAATGGCTAGGGAGAATTCACAAAGATTACAAGTCTATACAGTCAACACATTTTATAAAAAAGTACCACACTTTTATGTTGTAAATATTCTTGCACATTTATTCACAGATTTAATATTAAAAATAGTTTTATCCAACACAATTTTCAAGTGAAATTTAATTTTAGTGCGGCAAAAATTAAGTTCCCAGAGTTTAAAAATATTCTTATTTCTAGCACAGACAAAACAACCACTAGTAGCGGTTGACACTGTCAGTCTTATTTTTCGTTGAAAAAGAACGTACAGTTTAGCAAGGAAATAATAAATAGTATGCATTACTTATGTTAAATGGATACTATCATACCGACTTGTCTCGCGCAGAACGTCGCTTGGGCTACATGGTTACTGCAGGCTACAGTCTGTAAAAGTTTGATAGGTTTAATATTTAAAAGCTTATTCGAATCGTTATTTTGTGGTAATGCGTTATTAAATAATCATGCACATGTAAGTAGGCCCGGCGCTTAGAATTCCTAGCTCTGTTTGTGATACGAATACAATACAATTTAGTAAATGTATATAGCTACTGAAAAATTGCCGACAAATTGTTATGATGCACTTTACAAAAAACAATATATTCTATATGAATGCAGAAGTAACATAAAATGCAGATTGATTATGATAAACGTGAACAATATTACGTGATTATCAAATTACTATAAATGTTTATGGCGTCACCGTCTATCGTAAACGCGCTTAATATAATACAGCAGAAATGGTAATTATTATGTCGTATAAGTACCTTACTGAAGGGGCACCGTGTTTTCCGAGACCAAGGGCAGCCATGAATTTATCATAGTTATTTGATTGACCTATCTACCCACATTCACAATTAGGTGACCAATGCACACGGTAATCTCTATATACGGTGTTATCTACTAAGTACGTATAATGTTTAACGGAACGGCGTATACTAATTTGCAAACTAGATATGCCTACTCAGGATTCCTTTGCAGTACCGAACCCTTCAATAACAGTAGTCCCTTGTTCCCGAAGCTTACACAACGCAATATCGCGCTAAAACACGATACCGAAAGCTATTCTTGGTATAAACAAAGTTCGAAATGCTTTGTTTTGTCTCCAGTTGTTTTGCATGTCGCCCCGCTCGATGACCCTTGCAAAACAGAAACGTAATTGAGTAAACAGCATTGCGGGAGTCCCGGTGCCTTTTTATCGACGCCTCACTTCCTCCTCTCTCGATAATACCCTAGCCCTACCCAAGACAAATTATTCCTATTATACCATGATTTTTATATTGTTTAACAGTTACATATATAAAAAGACAAGTATGTATGACCTCTTTATCTCAAAAATTCAATAGAAAATACATTATATTTTCACTGTTGACGAACGTTTTTGACGAAGGTTTACGAGTAAAGTACTAAGCATTAGCCTTCAGGCTATGTTACGTTAAAATACTATAGAATCGAAAAATATGGCCGGGCGAAGCAGAGCCGACACTCTTTATATCGTAAGCAGCCAGTCAAGAAAAAGGGTGTGTACCTACGTTGTTTATAGAGGTCAACCTTTCTCGTTCACGTCAAATAGGTTAATTGCAATGAAACCTATTCTTAACACAATTACAAATGTTTTGGTTTGCTAGGACGACATGGTGCAGAAATAAAATTGCAACTTTGGTATCAAAAATTGGATTTATATTTTCTTCTTGCTGTATATGTTAATGTCATTAACAATTTGCCAGGTTACAGAGTTGGCCGCACAGCCAGTATCAAGCATAACATGTACTTTATAACAATGATACATTTTTTCAGACCTAATATTCTAACTTACATGGACTACCTACCTACGAAGATATACAGGTAAAGCTAATTTATCTACAATCATCAATAAGTTATATACAGATAACAATACAGAATAGTTATATACACCTAAATTTCGATAAGACTTATCTGTAACCTGAGAAACTTTGATTTTTCCTACACTCGGGGCAGTACCATTTGCCTTTAGGCGGTACCATGATACCGACGCACTCGAAGTGGAACCATTCGATGGAGCAGCCCTCCGCATCGCACGCTATCATCTCCGACACCTCGTCGTACGGACACCGGCAGTAGCAGTACACGCTCTCGCCCTCGCGCGCCTGCCGCACTGCAGGTCTTTGAAATGCGTACGGTAGACTTGAGGTACCAGAGTTAAGATATGTTGGAGGTGGAACCGGATAAGAATTTTGTACAGTATTTGGCTGAAATATCTCTAGAGGACCTTCACCACTCGAGTCAGAATCACTAGATCCCATTGATTCTGTGTTCATTAGTATTCGCGGTGGCTCAGGGTCAGGTATAGGCGCCGTCAACCTTATTGGTTCTGTATAGTTGTATAATCTTTGCGGTATTATAGTCGATGGTACTTCTTTCTTAGTTTTATGAGTGACCGGAGAAGGTAAATCTTCTTTCCGCCACTCTAGTTTTGGTGGCAGCTGAGGTTTCAAAGCTGCTGTAACATTTTGTGGACTTTCTTCATCACTAGAATAACCGTAGAATTTATTAGGAACACGCCTTCTCTTTGACGCTCTTTTACTCTCCGATGACATAGACGACATAGGCTTACTTGTATTAGTAGTAGCCACTGGTGGCTTGGGTACCTCTGGTATTTGTACTGTATTCGATTGCAAAGATATTGTAATTTTATTAGGTGCTAACGGTGGCGGTGGGTCCTCTGACTTAGCAATCACTTCCTTGGGAATGTTAATCTTAATAGGTGCATGCTTCCTGGAGCTTTTAGATTTCTTTTTCTTTTTACTTTTCTTTTTACTGCTACTCGTCTTTTCCTTTACTTCAGGCTCCTCCTCATTTGGTACTTTTTGTTCTTCTTTCTTTTCCTCTTTAACCGGTGTAGTGCAACGGCTCACTTCTTCTGATACCGAGCCACCATCAGAAGGAGCTACGGACGCTAAAAGATTCAAATGGTTTTTCTTTTCATCGTTGATTTTATTAGTAATGCGTTGCGGATTTTTGTCATAAAATTCTTCATCAGTTTCGCTCTCTTCAGTGTCTAAATCAGTTTCTGCAATAAGTGGTTCGGATTTTTCAGGTACTAATACGGGAGTTTCGGACATCCCCATCACATCTACATTAGATCCATTACTAATTCTCCTACTAGGAAGTGATTTCTTCAGGTGTTTGCTCTTTTTCTTTTCATTAATAGAGTCGTCAGAAGAATCTGAATCCGACGAGCTAGACGACGAGGATCCACTGCTCAACGAACAGCTGCAATTTGAAGCGCTACAACAACTTGACTCACTATCACTGCTACTGCTACTACTAGACGACAGATCGCCGTGCTTTTTCTTAGGAGACTTCTTATTTTTCTTTTTATCTAAACTAAACATATCATCGTCACCATTTAGGTCTGTAGGTATCAGACAATAATCATGGTCTGATTCACATACATGTTTTCTGATAGGGACCAATGGTGGAGTTTTCTCTTTTTGCTTTTCAACTTTCGCTTGATACTTTTTGAAATTGTCCCATATGTCTAAAACTTGCTGTTCATTAGGCTTTTCATCTTCTAAAGTTTCAGTTTTCTCTTCTTCTAATTTTGGAATAGGCCCATCAGGTTCCACTGCAGCAATCTCTTTCGTATCATTCGCATCTGGTTTACTTTCCTCTTTTAGTTCAAAAGGATTATCTTGCGATCTCTCGTCTTTGATTGAACTTGGAGCCCCGCTATCTGACTCGTCGCTACTATCACTTTCTGATAGATTTAGTGTAGGCAAATTTATATCTAATAATAAAGCATCTTTGTCTTTTAATTTTTTCTTTTTGGATTTTTTAGGTGTTTCAGCCTCAGCTTCACTTTTAACTTCGGAAGATCCAGCTTCCTCTTTAGGCTTATCATCAGCCAAGTCAATTACGGGAATAATTTCCTTGGTTCCCTCTATTGAATTTCCGTTGGAAACAGTGGGTGGTTCTTCAATTAAATCAGTAGATGCTAATTTCTTTTTATGTTCATCTATGTGTTTGTTTAACAATTTCTTAGACACAAATTTTTCTGTGCAGCCCTCTTCAGTACATATATGTGGGTATTCTTCAGAATGGAACCTCTTATGTACTTTCAAATATACCGCACGCGTAAATTGCAAACTACATTCATCGCAAGCAAATATTGCAGGTGGTATACAGAAATGATATACATGCGGCCATTTCTTTTGCAAACATTTTTTACACAACACACTTTCAGTGCCATGCTTCCAAAACAAATGATTAGTTATATCTGGCTTATTTCTATATGCAATACCACAACGATAGCATAGGTGATGTAATTTATGTTTCCACACATGGTTAGACAAACGTGCCTGGCTTTGGCAAAGTTCTAAACATACATCACAGGTATGGTGGATCTTCCTAAGATGTACCATCAATCTAAATGATGATGATATAGAGTCTACATTACAAAAACAACATCTAAACTTAATTTCATAATCAGAATCATATGTTCCAGGGCACAAATGACAAAGTAACTCACTATAAGAATAGAAATTATTTTTACACATAACACACAACAATATTGTCTTCTGGTGCATTTTGCGATTATGTAAATAGAGATCCTTGTGAACTGTAGTTTTAAAATAACACTGAAAACATTCAAAAATATGACTATACTGTACATCTTCACACTTATCAACACTGTCATAAGTATCTAAATTAATATAAACTGAACACAGTTCCTCGGCACCTACTCTCACTTTAGCCGTTATAGTCTCTGGCATTAGTTCTTCTGCCGTAATACTATCCACTGTAGCCGAAAACCTATGCTGGGATACCATATGCAGAGCCAGCTGTTCACAGTTCACAGCTATCTTCCTAGCGTGGTTGCAATAAATACAATTAAACACTGTGGAGGCGAGAAAGACTTTTAGCAAGTCCTTCAAAGGATATTTATCAAGCGGCCTGTCCAGAGTCAGTTCTGTTACAGGAATTTCACATTCATCTGTAACTATAGGCTCCTCGACATCTAAGTCTGCAGATGTGTCTTGTTCTGGAGGTTCAGTTTTAAGTTCCATTTTAGGGCCTATACTTTCATCTGGGGTGTGGATTTCCTCTTTAGGTTCAGGTTCAGGCTCTTTCTTAACCTCCTCATCCTCTGGTTGTTCCAGCTGAGTTTGTTCTTTTGGTGACAATATTGGCTGTGGTATTTGTTCAGGCGTTATATCTTCTTGTTTTGTTGTATCTAATTCATCCACAGTTGCCACATCTTTCTGGTCATCAACAGTCAACTTTTCACTAGTATCACTGTCAGAGGAATAGTCACTGGAGGAATCCTTGTCTAAGAATTCTTTAGGAACTCTTACAGTTAACTTTGGCACCCGATTTAAAGTGTTTATCTCCTCCAGCTTATTATCATATATTGTGGTTTTTATTGTATTTTCTGACTTGTTTTCGAAAGCTTTAGGCTCAGATTCTAAGTTGTTATTAATAAGGGTGGTCTCTTTATTATTTTCATATATAGTAGTTTTTACAAAGGGACTGTCAGCTTTATCACAAATTGTCATTTTTATTGATGGTGGTTTGACTGGGACACTAGACTCCACAGCTGTTGTTTTTTCATATCTCTTTGGTGGCCGCCTTGTACGTGATGGCGGTTTATTTGCATATTGCTGGCCAACAGTAGGATCAACAGTAGAATTTATAATCACTGGTGAATTTGCATTATTTAAACTAAGCTTTAATTTAATACCACCCCCTTCTGAAGATTGACTGCAAGATTCCTCAGACTTGATTGACATCCTGTCTACTGGTGGTGATGGGTTTTCAGGCAATTCTGTGTCACTTTCCTCTGATGGTTCTAAGCTGTCATCACCATTTGGCAGGCAAGAAGTTTTTGGCTCCACAATTTGATTTACTGAATGCGCAGGGCTCGCATTGCCTCTTGGAGTTGAACGATCTGCTTCTACAGGCAACTCTGGTTCTTTACAAGGTGTATGAGAATTGTCAGGACTTCTCTCACTATTGATGTTTTCATAATGAGTTGTATGTTGCAAATTCTTTTGTGGTGGCAATGAGAATGGCTCTGGTCTAACCGGACAAAATTCTTTCTTATCACACACAGTCCTTGGCATATCTTTTGCAATTGTTGAGGGGCCATTTGCTGCGGGTTCAACAACATTTTTAACATGTTTCAGATTGTTGGTTTTGACTGTGTTCTTACTGACAAGGACAGGCACGGGTTTTGGCTTAACATTGTTACAGTCGTGATTAAAAAAATCATCTTGCTCACTACATATTTCATCACAAGCACAGCACATTAGATATAAGGTCCCATTGTAAACTTTAAAAAAATCTTCTTTACTAGAATAATTAAATTCCTGTACATTGTGTTTGTTACTTAAATGTGATGAAAGTTTCTCTGCTTTCGAAAACATGCCTAAGCAAAAAAGACAAATGTGTCTATTGTGTACTTCCCTCATATGAAGGAAGAGATTCCAGTTTTCATAGTATGTGCCACAGGCTGAACACAGGTACACTTTACGGGTGACTCTTGAGGGACCACTGCTAGAATCTGCACAGGGCGCTGCCTCCGGGCTTAAAGCTGGCTCTTTTGCTTGGGCACGGCACACAAGTTGGTGCTCTTTTAACATGGCTAGGGTCTTGAATGACATGGAGCAACATTTTCGACACTTAAACTTCACCATGGGCTGGAGACCCAAGCTCTGGGCATATTCCTTCAACTGTGATCCCTTTTCCACCTTACCCTTTTTGTATTGCGGTAGCTGGCTTTTAGGCACGAGCCGGGGCACTGGTTTGTCTTGCTCATTGGCATGATGTGATGCTGCATTATGGAACTGGCTACGGTCAACACGTTTGGGGATAAGCTTGGGCACTCTGGGGGCGGAGTTTTTAGTGGCACTAGTATCACTAGGTCTGGTCACAAACGGTTTTCGCTTTTTGCACGCACTATTGTATGAGATGGAGTTGTCGACGAAGGGTCGCTTGCCGAGGTGGATGCGCAGCGGGTTGATGCGCTTGCCGAACTTGTCGTCGAGCGCCGCCTCGCCGCTTGGCCGCTGCGGCGCGAACGCGCCGTCCGGCGGGCTCGACGGCTCGCCGCCCAAGTCGTGCCCATTCGACGTTAACTTCGCTGCCCTGTCGCTATACAGCGCAGCCAGCGACCCGCATGCGGTCTTATCGTCTTTCGCATTGGCGACATTACCATCTTCCATAGTTTTCTGAAAAAATAAACACGTGCTTAGTTTGACTGCCGAGAAACAAAAGACGTTCAAACAAGAGGAAATCAAAACTTCGATTCGAATTGCGATAACAACAATAAATGGATTCGAGCTCACCTCTGAAATCGTACGTCCAGTACGAGTATAACAATGATTCGTTTCCATGCATCCGTTTGGGTAGAGCGCTCCTTACATCGGGCCTAATAGGAGGCAGCCGCGGGCTGGTCATTCCCGTAAAATGGCGTCACTTCGCACAGCGAGGATTGCTGATATCAGAGGCGCTGCACCACTTTTGCATCACACATATCACAGTAAATAAACATTTTCCAGTTGTCAAAAAATTCATATGTGCACAAACAAATCAAATTATGCTCGATGAGCTGTTTATTTCCAAACACATTATCGAAAATCGTAGCGCGTTACGAGAAGCTAATTCATGTATCATAGACACATTCTTTATTTTTTTTTACTGTTACTTTTTTATAGCGAGTGATGCGTACATAACAAAACACGTGGTATTGAGCATAGACAAGTTAATGTACAAATAGTGCAATTAATTTATAAATTAAATTTGACTGATAATATTATTTACTGGTTTAGATAAATATTTTATAGGAACGTAATGCGCCGAATTATATGATTTATTTTCCGATTTAGAGAAACAATTTCAATTTGACACAATAGTGATGTTCCATTTTTGTTTCAGGTCAGTTAAATCTAACACAACAAAAATTATATAGTAGCATATTATTGTTTTTATGTTTAACTTCATTGACTTGTAAAAGTCCAAATTGTATTTATTAAAGAAAAATATTTAATCGTTAGACAAATAGAGCAATTGATTAAGACTTATAATCTGTGTCCGATGTTGCAGTACGAGGCGTGTTAAAATTTATTTCATTATCTGTAGGATATGTCGACTTTACAGTATTCCCACATTAAGATATTTTCCCTTAAATCTAGCACCAGGATTTGAAATTATAAAATAGGTGTAATAAACATATTTTAACAAGGAATATTTAAAAACTCTGACACATTTTTACAGGTGTTCATTTCAAAATATTCCTTAACGAAACCATAGATTATATAATTTGAACAGCGATTGTTGTGAAGTTTCTCAAACTCTTTTCAAAGGTTATTAACCTAAATTAAATGTTTATTGAACATAACCAAACTACGAAAAATACTTTTGGATTAAATTGGATGTGTATTAAAAAAAATATTAGTACGGGTAAAATCCTTATAACATTAAAAGTATTTTCCCCGATCCCAGGGGAAATCTATAATTTGAAGATGACAACATTGCGACTTCATCAGAATCTTCGACAAGGGAAGGACGAATTTATTTTTTCACATTTTGTTTAGTTTCTTTAGTGATTTTTCTTTCTTTAAGCCCGTTTTAGTAGACAATGCCTATACAAGATGATGTCTGACCAGTTTAGGAAAGTAGAACCGTACTCACCGAAGTCCTCTCCCCGAGGAGCGAGGTCGCCAGTCGTCTCTCGACAAGACTCGTCGGGAACACTCAAAACTACTATATCGCTGGGGAAGAATCCAGCTATAGTCCACAGCGGACCTTTCTATTTGATGAAAGAGCCTCCAGGTAGGAATTACGTAGCTTACCAGCCTTTAAATAGGATCAGTAATTGAAAACTAGTCAAGAAAAGAAAGTGCTTGAAAAGAACTCCCTATACTACAATAAATTTTAGTTTGAATTAAAAAAACCGTACTTATATAGAATTTACCACTTTATTTTATAAATATCTAGGTTTCTAGGATAGACGCCTTTTTATAATCTAAGGAAAATATTCCCATTGACTCCTGCTTTAGACTCTTCATCATCATGCTCTACTAACTAGCATAGACGCTTTTTAAACGTATTATTATATTATAAGTATGGCATTTCTCTCTAATAATCTTTCTTCTTAAGAATATTTATGTAACATGTAATGCTTGAATTGTAGGAGAATGTGAACTCACCGGGG
>DWFC01000474.1:0-10799 GCA_018247075.1 Hasora chromus | reverse complement strand
ATACAAACCATATTAATCTTCTCCATATGTTATAAATAAAATATCATCAATCAGGAGTCAATAAGAGTAATAAACTTAACTAGCAACTTGTTTCAAATTGCAATTTCAAGTTATGTATTTCGTTGGTGACAGATATAATAGCTACGCGGTGATAGTGATTACTCCCCAAAAGTCGTTAATAGAAGAAAACATAATGTTGACGCTGAAGCATTAAAACAATATAAAGTTCTCAGATATCTAAAACATTCCAGGAAGTATTTTAAAATCATCACTAAAGGTAATAAAATCTTTACTTTACAAATACAATATAACAAGGCATGTATTTAAAAAATTGGACTTTAATTGTTTCATTCTTATTTTTTGCTCGTAAAACCTTATTACGAAACTCAAGAATGTTAACAATTTAAAAGCTCGAAAGGATGAAATGGGTAATTTCACAAAATTTAATTACGAACAAAAACGTAATCTAATATACCACATCCCAACGATAAATCACGCCAACTATTCAAATATTAATACGCTAAGAGTCGTAAATTGGAATAATAAATTGGATATCATTTCTCATACAAGGGAATGAAAGGAACAAAAAACAAAGACAATACACAAACGGGAACAAATGAGGCATAGAGAAATTGAACGGTCGATTCTTATTTTAATAACGCAATATTTTTGTTGGAACACCCGATTATGGTTTAAACTATCTCGTCCAACTCTGGGGTAACTCGTGGACTAATTAATGATTTCCTCTCAGTCGGGGAGCCGTCGGCTTTCGACTTTTTTGAAACAGCAAATGGACACTCGGGGTTAAAAGTGAAGTTATATTGATGAACCGTTTTTTGCCAACCATTTCACTTCGGGTTTGTGTATATTTTATTGTTAACAAGTTCTTAACATGGCATTTAGTACAGTCAAACGAGGTTAAGTGAACACGCCGTATTACAGTCGCTTCATGACGCCAACGCTTTTGGAGGAAATAGCTTAACTCTATAGAAAACGTCATAATTTGAAATATTTGTTTTTAAAATGTGGGCATGTCAGTTTCTGTTAAGTATATAAAAATAACAAAAAAGCTTTGGGCTACCATGTTACACGAATAATTACGCAGTATAAGAGAGGAATGGAACAAATGAATTTAAATATTATTTAAAAAATAAGTAATTGCTTAATTAATTCCATTGTCAGTTTCTTAGACACTAAGTCCTTTTACGACATGCTAATCTTTGCATCAATGTCCTAACGGTCAGTCGTAATGATAACGCCAACTTTGTATGTATATTTACAGCCAGAGAAGCGGTTAGACGAAATTCGCATGTATACGCCATTTTCATTATGCCATAAAACGTTGGTAACAAACCTTAATGCCGTAATATTTCCCTTCACTAAAGAGTAATATGCAATTTATGTTTTGTAAAGCAATTTTATAGCTCGAGAAATTAATAATTACTTATAATAAGTACATAATTACGGCATTCATAGACAATAATTGGTTGTATAAAAGTTTTTATGTTACAACAGTACCTATGTGTCTGGGACGTACGGTATTATACAAAGTAAATTTTGTAATTAAAAAGTAAGTCATAATTTTGCAATTCTTACTCAGAACCACCGCACACTACGTTATTTTTCACGCGATATTTTTTTTACAAAAACTCAATGTTTGAGATTGCACAACAGTAGGCGCGTTTGCTCCAATGAATTGAAACAATTTTAATTGTGTTTTTTTTACATCTTTAATCAATTTGGATGCGAAGCGAGTATCTTAAACGCTAATTTATATTATGTAATATTTTTGATGTGTGCATTTTTAAGGTTTTTTTTTTAATACCACAGGAGCATGCGCCTACCTGATGGTGTGACGTGGCTACTGCATACTGCTACATAACATCCAACCAAGAACGATCGCAGAGGCGGTGCATACAAATTAATAAATTATAGGTACACTTGTTCTGATTGATATTGCTGATTGATCTTCCTGTGAGATCATAATAATATAATTCAGTTGAAAGAGACTTTAGAAAATTAGTGCTAATCTAAACGTAACAAGTGATTAAATTAAGTATTCCAACACTAACGTCTGTCGTGGCCGTCATAATTTTTCTTTTAAAAAACAATTACATCTATTTTATGTTCTCTATATACATGTCTTAAAGTTTCAAATTATAAATGTTGAACGTAATAATAGAAATAGAAAATACTTACCGAGTATTTTGAAAACTAACATCGTCAGCAACGAATTAGACGAGATCAAAGCGTTGACGTATGTATGTAAAGCGATGGGAACCATAGTGTGTTACATATCCGCGTTACGTAATCACACCATGCCTTATAATGGTGCCTACAATACATGCTATGACATTAGAAGTTGGCGCAAAAACGTGAGATTCGCCACGATCGCAAATCGAGCCCGTAATAAATTACGATATATTACACATTAGGAGTAGAAAAGAAAGTTATTACGGGAGAGTATCACCAGCAAAAAGGCTGTTAGTGACACCTGTTATTATTCTGATATTATTACATTCAGCTGATGAAGTCGTCATCGAGATGAACAGCTATAATTGTCAATGCATTCGAATTGTACGTATAAGAATGTAGATGGGCGTCGTGCGGCCGAGTTTTAATAGAGATTTTTTGCGGGGAAACGGCGGTGTTCGTACAAAGCTCGCTTATTCTCTAATGGAGGCAAGTAGGAAGACGTAGGTGAATGTAAGACTCGACAGGAAATGAACAGTTGTTAAGTATTATGACAGGTGGGACTTCACAACGTCGTTTTAAATATTAACTAAATGTAATTGGTTCGGTGTATTTATATTTGTTCGTAGATACTTAAAATTTGGGACGACAAACAATAATTTAAAACAAACAAACATAATTGTACAAATTAATTTTGTATAATTTAATATTGCAATACCGACAAGGTCTCAAATTATGTTTTTTATGTTATTTATTTAATTGTAAATAATCTTAATTTGTGCAATAAAACATTTGTATTTGTATTAAGTTTCGCCAATGTTTCATTCTTTTTTTGCTTGATATACTTAATAACTATACTTATCAACGAAATATAATTAATATAGGAATTAAATAAACATGTAATATTCTATATCAGTTGGTCTCTCTTAGTAAGAAAATGAATATGTGAGAATACAGTCTAACACACATATCCTTATTTTCCGCAAATTGTTTTTACCTAGCGCGAGAAATCACAGAGAAGCTCAGTAAAATTAATGTATAGAAAATTACTATTTAAATATTTCATTTAGTTATTCCTTCACTCAGGGTTAAAGTTATCAAGCCAAGTTTTATCTCATTTGAGTAAAGAGAAATCATGGGAAACATTTATATCCACTGAGAGCTAAACACGTAAAGATACAGAATCAATTTGCATCATCCTCAATTTGAGAGAAAGGAAAAAGATAATAATATGTACGGCGGTTAGTAAGAATCACATGGGACCATCAGTGAAAGAAATCATAATTAAAACGATATTATGGTACTAACCTCGAGAAATGTTACGTATCCACAGCATATAAATTACAATCATAGAAGAGACGATTTCTCATAGATCTATTTACATAATACGGCCCTTTTAATCTTTAACAAAGTATGATTAAAGCGTAACTCCCAAAAACAAATCTTAAATATCGTATGAATTCAATTTAACATGTATTCTGAACCATTTTAGAATTAGTAAGCAAAGGCAATCAACTCGGGCATTAAATAATGTTAGAGAAAATAAACATAAGGCTCAGAACAAGCAAACGAGCTTGATTAAAGCTGATGTCACGCCGATAAAGGCCGTTAAACAGAAAATTGAAAAGGCCGCTTCATTAAAAATGCCATATTTTACGATTTTTAAGCAGGCAGGTGAACCTTATGGCGCGATGTAGGGTGTCTCTACCTGTATTCTTCGAAACCAATTTTATTTACTCTTGTTTAAACACTCAAACTTTATCCTGTAAATATTAAATAATAGCCAATTTGTTACTATAACATTTCAGTTTTTATCTTCCAAATTATAGGACTTCATTATGGGACAAAATAAAAAATATTTTTACTAAGATAATGAATGAACAATGAACATTAAGATCACATCCCTTTAAGTCCTCGTATAAAAAACAAGTTATTTATTTTTAAATGTTCAAATTAAAAATAAAAAAAATCTATTGGTTTTAATAATGAAATCTTATTTCTTATAATAAGTAAATAACTTAACGATTCCTTTTTATTTGTATACACTCTCATTAATAATGCCTTGTATATTCTTTTTAAGGACTAACCCAAAACACACAGCAAGCGTGGCGACAGTACGCGGCGTCTGCTCCGGCGCACCCCGCAGGGCCGATCTAATGAAATAAACTGAAAATCAACACGCTGCCCGCGCCCGCGAGCCCCTTTGTGCCGCCGCTCGCCCGAATCACGATATAATTATCGCCGGAATTTATTGTGGACCTGTCCCCATATCTCATAATGCGTGGCCACGCTATTGTTTTCTGATTATGTTTGCTGTAATCGTTATCCTTTCATTATCATCATAAACATGGATGCGTTTAATAATGACGATAATCGTGTTAGAGTTTGTAGACTTTCATCACTCAACTAGATAAGTGCTTTAGCTTTTGAGGCATTCCCTTCATCGATCCATTACAGGCCAGTGTGAGTCCACTGCTGGACATAGACACTAATTTGCGCCACTCCGGTTGATTCTGAGCCTTTAAAATCCAGCAGTTGCCCGTTGTCTTCATCAGGTCGCTTTATCTTGTTGGGAGGTGTCCTACGCTCGACATGAAGCTTACAACAAATTTCGTGCTTACTTATTAATCTTCTGCTCTATACGTATTAGTAAGTATGTAATTTAGTCACCTCACTCACTTTACGAACTATCACCCACCGCGTTGCACACGGCGGGTGATCCCTGATCACCAATATCACCGTGCCATGCTGTTACCATGACACGCGGTTTTCCCACGATGTTTTATTTTATTATGGCAATTGGCCATTCAATTTACATACGTAAAGACGACAGACCAAAAGACTTAGTAATTAGTATAGATTAGAAAATAAAGAAGAAGTAACTTATCAGTGCGTCGTGCGAGTGTTAACTTAGGTGAAACAGAATATTTTATTGAAAAATTACATAAATAGGAGCTGAAAAGCTTTGGTTCATCACTTCGATAAAGAAAAAGTCTGAAGACTTTCTATAAATATATGAAACGTTTAATAAACCTGAAAAAACCGTAAATACTTTGCGTATTTTTACAAGTATCAAAACATTAGTTTATGCTCGCTTATTAATTCATACTACTGGCCCGCCCCGGCTTCGCACGGCCAAATATAGCCTATGTTACTCAGGGTAATGTAGCTTCCTAATGGTGAAAGAATTATTGGAATCAGTCCAATACTTTTTGAGTTTATTCGTAACAAACATACAAATATACATTCATACAAATCTTTTTTTATAATATTAGTATAGATATATAGATTAGTATAAAAGTAAATGAAATTGAAATAGGTTAATAAAGGATTTTATATACACGGCTCCATAATTTTCTATTAAGTAAGTAAAAAGGATTTTCTAAAATCTTTGTGGATTAAAATTACTATATCAACGTGAGTTTTTATGTTGTAATATCTTGTAATAAAGTTGACTAACTCTTGTATAACTTGGTACAATTGTCCTTTATTTAATCGTTTATTCTCTTCATCTAAAACATATTCGAAGAAAGCAGTGGGTGCTTGTACCAACGATCAACTGAAATATCGATCCCTATCAAAACAAAGCGGACTCTCTAATAAGCTATTAATCACAACTTTATAGTTACCTGATGGTGTATAATAAGCGTAATACATCATCGAAATTGCTTGAAATGCAATCGGCTACCATCGGTACAGCGGGGCCATCACCTGATTGAATTAAACGCATATATCATCTAAACTACGGACCTTCTGGTATGGTCTGTGCTCATTATGGAAGGACTATTCTGAACAAATAGAACTTATTCTGGATCTATTTTATATATATTAAGATGTGTAACAGTAACAGTTCCATTTTTAAATGAAATCTACCTGTTTTATTTATTTTACAATTTAATAATGCTCACCTTATTATTTTAAGGAAAAAAAATGTTTTCTAAATTCAATTTGATAAAGAAGTACCTACATTTTTTTTACTTAATAACAGAAAACATTTCAGTAATAAGCTAGAAAATAATGAAAGAAAGAAATAAAGAGTTAATTTAAATTAACCATCTTGATAGAGCACAGTAGTAAGTTTGTACGGGAAAATAATGTTTTATAAAATAGTCAACTTTAACAAGTGTTAATTAAAATAGCTTGACCTCGAGCGCTCATTAGATGCGCATTATTTCTTTCGTGTATTCCTAATCAGAATAGGCACGCCACGCAACATTAAAGCATAACGGTAGGGGTGCGCTGCATGACGCCTGTCGCCCCACATCTTACACAAAACGTTATAGGAAATCGATTACGATTCGCAGGTGCAAATAACTATACTTTTTAACAACAAAAAAAATAATAAATCATCTTTTTTATTTTGTCTTGCTTTGCTCTGATGATGTTATTAAAATAAATCAAGGAATGATAATGAAATTATTTTGTAGCTATTAAATACGACGTGATATTTGACCGTCAAATATTTTTTTGACAAGTTATATATTACATACGTTTTAATCGCACTCGTGTTATGAGGTAATTAAAATTTAAATTATTTATAGTGTTATGCGCGGTAAATTTATGATTAGAAAAACAAATTTGTTTGCCCAAAATTAAGTAGAAAAATGCAGTTTGATTAAACTTTGTTTCGGTTTTTTATATGATAAGTAAAATTGAGTACAGAGTTTTAAGTGACTATTACACTTATATTTATTGGCATTAGAAAACACTGATATTTGAAATGAAACATTAACTGATGTTCTGAATGACGACTTCCGTCTTTAAGGTGACGCAAGTCGCGGATTCCTCCACACAAACTATTTACTAAGATTACTTCAAGGCTTGACGTGCATGCTATTTGAAGCCATATGCGCGGATGAGTTCGAGCGGCCGAAGTGCGCCTTCTTAAACGCCCGATGTAGGTACCATTTTTACAGATATATACATTATACATATCTTCCTATGTATATCATTGCATTTAATTTAAATTTCAAGGTAAATGCTGGCCATCGACACGACATAGGCTGCCAATTTTATGGTAAATTAAATATAAAAAATAATAATTCTGCGCTATTGTCTAACTAAGACTGGTCTGGACTAAGACCAACCATGGTACACTGACGTTTAAAACTCGCAGACCACAGTGAAATTATCATATGAATAAAACTGAAAACTAAAGAGTAAAATGGATTTTAAAACAGGTCTTAGCGAAACATTTTCACCAATAAATCACACAATTTTTATTTTGTACTTAATTTCCAACAGTACAAACAAATTTTTAAAACAGTAAAATATTATTTTGAAGAGCTCGAGGCATGCTGAGATGTTATCTAGCGCACAGAGGCACATCTATTCCATTTAACATTGTAATGAGCCGCTCATAGACTCTCCCCGGTCGAATTATACGGACGACATGAAATATGACTAGCTGATGATTTATTATAACAAATTATCTTCTTTTTTCCTACAACGCCGCTCAAATCTGTAAATGTAAATAAAGTGTCCGAGATTTGATTTAATAATAGTGATGTGCTCGAATGATATCGGAAGATGGACGTCGTAGAATCAATTTGGCTGAGTTTTTGTTTGTTTTGTTTTTTATTTCTAGTTTGTTCTCGCTGTGCATTTTTAATTTTAAGTGTTGTTGTTCAACAGTTTATAAAGTTTGGTTCTTGTATGGCAAGTAACCTTTAAACGGAAAAAATAAAGGTTAAAAACTAATTGACTACGATGAAAAATGTCCAATAAAGAGTAAAACTAACATTGTATAAGAAATCCCCTAAAGGTAGGGCTTTTAGATACCTTTAGTAAAACTTAAAAAACTCTTTATTTTTAGGTACATTGATACCTAAAACCACAAGATCCCATTATTATTTTTCACCTGTCAGTGTTCGATTCTTTCGTGCATTTGTATATCACGGATCCGAAGTTATATAACATTAAAAAATATAAGGAACTCGCGAATTATCAATGTGGTAGGTAGTAATAATATGAGCCCTGTTTAACGAACGTAGGTGACATACAAAATATGAGTAGTCGCAGACAGACAAGTACATTCAGGTCGCGCAAGCAAGATAATGTAATCGGTGACAAGCGTACCAATTCATCCAATTTACAGTAGACTCGCCCACTTATTAGGAACCGTCCGAACGCTAATTTGTCCGAGATTTCCTCGCGTGCCCAAAGCGTTACAGCCGGTAATGAGTTTACCGGAAAATTATACCGTACAATTAGTGCGGTCCGGTATAAACGGACATTAATGCACCGGTGAGCGATGAGACGCCGCGGGCATCTGTCATTTCTAACGACCAGCGTACAGGAATACTCTACGACTGCATTTATTTGTACGACCAGCAAAATTTCCTAGTGTCTAACTACGCTGGTCGTGTGATCTCTAAAGCCTATTCATTTGCGTTGTTAAAATGATTGACACATTCAATTAGCGAGGTGACCGACGGACCTCCCAACTTGGTTCGTAAATATCTACCGGCCCGATTTGCTGTGGCCTCCGAAACTTTAAAATTGGTTGCTCATTCTCGACGGTTGCTGGTAGAGCAAGGCGTCGGAGGGGCTCAGGTTATATTGGTTTTTTAAGAAGGTAGGTCGTCCCGCGGTTCAATGTTGTTTTCTGCAATTACTAAAGCAATAGCGTGTCTTTGGTTTAATAGGCCTTTCAGCGTTGCTTTGCTTATGATTGAGTGAGGAACGCTTTCGTACCGCGAAACCTTTTGGCCTGAACTTTAATTAGAAATGTCATGGCTATTGCTGTTTGGAAATAATTAATATTGGTAACCTTACGGCATTGGAATAATGCGCATTTAAACAAAAAACAAATCAGCATTCAAGTGGCAGTCAATTAGTTTGTAGTATATAAACAATCAAGTATAACTTCAATATTCATAATTATTATTAAACGTAATAAGAATAAGCTTCTTCGTCTGTCAGTCAATCATCTAAATATTTACCTGGAAACTACTAAATTAGTGCCTACAAAAAGCTGTTTGTCTTTAAATTTAGACTTTAACATTTGCTTTTGCATTTTTAATGCATTCCAATGTTGATTTTGAATTTGTTGGTACTATTAAAAGAAATAGCTTCCCTCGACATTCAGATTAGCTAAGTGCTCAATAATTTTGTCAATGATAGTATTGTCAATGAAAAACGAATTTTACAGATCTATAGAATATTTTAAGAGAAAAAGACAATCTTTGATAAGTTGGTGGAATACCTAGTACCTATCCAAATGTAATTTATTTAATAGAACGTTACGTATATTCTGTTTTTTTGATAGATACTACACAGAAGTAAAACAAGAGGCACTTCCAGTATAATTCTGGGATACATGCTAATCGATTTTTTGTACATAATTGATTAATCTAGCTTCAAATGCAATCATTGCAGTTCTATGAATACACTCGGAATATCCCTTTACATCAGTATAAAACATAATGTTACTAATACTATGGTGGAAATAACGTACCTA
This sequence comes from Hasora chromus, assembly GCA_018247075.1. NCBI lineage: Eukaryota > Metazoa > Arthropoda > Insecta > Lepidoptera > Hesperiidae > Hasora > Hasora chromus. The sequence goes on along the minus strand of DWFC01000474.1, from coordinate 1,144 downwards.
ATAATAATCTATGGGGAAATGTAGTTTCCTTAGAGTCCCATTGAAAGAAAAAGCGATGTTCTCAGCAAAACGGCAGGAAGAAATTAGATGTGTATATATCAGTTTCACGTAAAAAAAAATGCAGAATTATAAGCCCATACCTTAAGAACCCTATGGTCCTTTAATATCGAAACCAGATCTAATTTGGGTATAAAAATATAGCAGTTTTAAGCTGGCTCATATCTTTGTAACAGCATCAATACATTTGTCAAGTTTAGCCTGTAACTCAAAAAATACATCATCTTAATTCTTGTTATCCTTCCTAACTTTGTTTCCTCTTGTATTTACATATAATTTGCCTTCGGGGTTACTTCGGGGTTTATACATGTTAATACCACAGAGCTGTCACTACTTTATCTAAACTTTACGGTATGCACCCCTGCCCTTCTCTATTATTCCTTATTTATGTTTGTTTATTTCCAAATTGGTTGCCTGGAAGAAATCGCTTCTAGCGATAAGGCCGCCGTTTGTCACCTCGTATTCTTTTTTTTTTAACTGTTACATATATTTTCTTGGTGCAATAAAGAGTTTTGTATTTGTACTTGTATATCAAAATTAAAATAATAATGCTGTCTACGGATAAAACCCTAACCTTTTTTTCCTAAAGATCTTCAATATACAGACCTTTCCACCTTTACAATTTTAAAATTATTTATGTACAGATTTTTGATTCCTTAAAACTGGTAAAAAACTCTACTTGCTAAAGCTTGCACAATAAGCACACTGCTTTGATTTTCCGACACAACAACTAAATCACGTATTTAAAGAAAAAACAACCGATTCAACGTTCAAATAGCCGACAACGTTTTCGTGAGTACAGTTAAACAAATTAAGACGTGCGACCGATAAATGAGCATGCAATACGACCCGATTTCAATGGGACAGCCCCATTTCAATAAATATTTTTATCTTTGCAGAACATGAAGCGTTCGAACAAAGCTTGAACTCGAATAGCACCGCAACTATGATCAACCCACGGTCACAGATATCATGGGCTGCAGTAGCCACTTTCCATCAGGTGGACTGCATGCCCGTGTGCACGATGTAACATAAAAAAATATGTCTTAAAATCTTTCCAAAGACATGATTTTAAATTTAGATCGTA
>DWFC01000473.1:0-10801 GCA_018247075.1 Hasora chromus | reverse complement strand
ACTGGAACTGCCTATTCATCAGTAAAGTAGGAGGCTCATACGCGACTTTGCTTTAATTCAATTTTTTCGCTGCGTACTTCTTTCTGTTAAAACATATGTAGAAACAGCCGGGGATGTGTACTGGGGAGTTTGTTGCGCCGTTTCTTCTCACCAGTTAAGCACTAGGAAGCGGTGAAGGTTGGGCGAACTATGCTACCCTCGTGGGTTCGCCTACGGGTAGTATGGCTGTAATGTAATTGACGTTTGAAAAGAATTATTAATTTAGTCCAGTTTGGATAAAATATTTGACTTTGATATTAAATAAAGACATTCTGAACTTAGTTCACCCAAGTTACCGCAAATTTATGATCATTCAGGTGCAGATGTTTTGGACTGTAGTAGGCTATCAGGCTGGCCGGATGCACGATTTTCCGTTTAGTGATCGCTTTGTGGAGATTTCAATGTGCTATGAAATCATAGCCGCGGGTGTTCGTACTTCATTAATTAAAACAGAGCCTCTATTACAGACGATGCAAATGGCTCACGTTGCGAGGAAATTAATGTATCATTTTGTCATTTACATTGTGTTAATAGTGAATTATCACCGTCGATTCCAGCGCCGACCTGCAGTTTGTTAATCAACATTAAAAAGAAGATAGTTTTCAATTGGTCGGTATCTATTTTTTCAGGGAATGTTTAGTATTACCGAATCTTTTTATATAATTATTGTCAACTGCGTATTATTACCCAAGAACATTTGACACTCATACTAGACTATATCTAATAGTGCACACGATTGAAAACTTGACCTTAAAATCAATTTCAACAATAATAATATATTATATTTAATAGGCATAATTATATTTAAATTTATATTTTCTCGAAATTGCAAATTAAACTTTTAATTTTATTGATTGTTCAGAGGCCGTTGGAACGCTTCGTGCACCCTTTGTGAGGCATATGGTTACACTTGTACATTGCAGCGATTTCGATAAGATACAACCCGAGTACCGAAGACAATGTGAATTAGGTATTGGTTCAAAACAGCCTTTTTTGAGTCGTCAGTAGCACCTGCTTTTTATTCTTTAGAAGCATTTTTTTGATTAAATATATTTTTTTATAACAAAGAGAAGCTTATAAAAGAAATTTAGACATATTGGCGAGTAAAGGCATATCTACCGTAAAAATATAAATAAAAAAAGCTTTGCTCCATTAGGTCCATTTCCAAGTACATTTGTGTACATGCTGTCGTTGAGTGACGTCACATCGTGAGCGGCAAACCCGACTCAAAGGGGTAGTAATATCAAACTGTAATTTAAACTTCTACTTCAAGCTTGACACCTCTTACCCGGGGCCTTGTAAGCCTGTCATTTATTTTCAATCTCTAAGAGTGTGTAAAGCGATCAAACTGTTTCAGTTGGCAAGTAAATAATACATATAACAACCTGTAACATTATAATCTATCAAATAGGCGGTGTAAAATCACCATTAATGGTTAAAACAACAATGGTAATAATTGGAAGAGTATTTAATTACAAAATGAAATAACGTTAACCGCAAGTACTTTTAAAGTAAAACAATATGTGAGTTGCGATTGTAGTAAAATAGCATTTTAATGTTAAATTATATTTATTATTCAGCCGCGTGTATGCTGATTTGTGGCTTGCGTAGAAATTTAATATTTTAAAATGAATAATTTTAACAGAAATATCAGTGTTTCTCTCATACCTACCTACTAACACTAGGTAGTGTATGTAATAGAGGTCTATTACCTACGTTAATAACTGGTCTGCACAAAAGTTTTCGTAGAATAATTAACATGGAGTGTTAACAAAGGAATTGAATATTTGTATAACAAAATATTTCAAAATTTAAACGTAGAAAGGCGAACAAAAGGCAACGCAGACCGTCGTGCGACGCGGCGTCGTGAAGAGTTTCTTAGAATGTGATAGAGAAGTAAATAACACCTCAAATCGTAGATCATGTTGCTCAGGCGCCAACCTGAGAAAATCAAAGGAATTCGAAGAAAGTTATGCGATCCATTGTAGTGAGACGCCCTTATAGGGGCGAAAACTTTATAGCTTATTAGTATACTTTATAATCGTGCCATCTTTTCATTCTATTATATATATTTCTGGTGTCCGTGTGTTAGTTCCCAAACTCCTCCTAGACGGCTGGACCGATTTGGCTTATCTTGGTCTTGAAACATTTGTGGAAGTCCAAGAATGGTTTATAAGGTTAGAAAATATGAAAAATTGAAAGGGAAATACTAAAAACAACAATTTTATTTTTATCATACACAGTATTCCTACCTTTTATTTGTCCCGTCGGGACCCGTAGTATAAAGATAAATACTATGTTATTAAATAAGAGTTTTGAATCGACAACATTCAGATTATTGCGTATTTAGACAATATAATCAATTAATATTTTGACAATATAATCAATGTTGATTCCCGTTGCTAAGCATTTGACATTACCCTAATATTGGTTAACGAACCTTTTGATTGTAAAATGTTTATTTAATTTTAAAAATTGATAATAGAATTGGTATCGAGACGCGGACGAAGTCGCGCGGGACTGTATATACGGGACGGGAATATATATAAAATTGGAGATTTGATGTCATTAAAAAATAACTACCTGTTCCTACGTTCATAATATTGTTGTTTCAACGGAAACAAAAGTAAAAAAATACTTTTAATAGGTGAAACATTGCATTTAATAAAATAGAGTATGTAAATTACAGTTGCTTTATTTTTATGATCATTCCGTGTCAAATGGAAGAGTAGGAATCGGCCACTTTTGAGTTGGATGAATTTTGGATCGAACGTTTCTTTGATTACGCGATTAAGTTCTTCTGAAGAAAAACATTTTTGGAATGAAAACTTCTTCAGGTGTATTGGGCATTTTTTTAATGGGAACCATTGATATTGACACACTGTAATCGGTACCGTTGCCGTTTCGATTCTAAAATATTTTTATCGGACTTTATTTGTATTGCAGTAAAGTTTTAATTGCAGAGCAGACGGATTATTATAGGAATATATAATATTAGGAATTTTGAAATTCCAATAATCCTGAAAATCATTCGCACAAGAATTTTTTAGAGTCTTAAGATCCTGATTTTTTAAAGTGGGCTGGTTTTTGACACTTCCTGAATTAAGTAACGACGAATATACTTTATGGTTTAAGAAAAAATTGGAACATTTTTGTTCGATTGGTTAGAGGAAGTTACGATCTTAGAAAAAAAATTGAGCAGGAACTCAATGGCTGTCGTTATTTATCAAGATTTTTAAAATTTCAATATACTGCATACACCCAGCGAGATATAAAAAATGCTTTTTAAGTTAATTACATATTTTAGAATAGCAATGGTTCATATTTTAATGATATTTGAAACCAACCTACTTAACGTGATTACATTGTGTAATTATGTTAAGATTCGATTGAATCTAGTACTAATAAAATATTATTAGTTTTACAATATCTCTCAACAACCGGAGTTCATTTGTGCAAATGGGCTCGAAGATTAAAGAGAATCTCGAGAAAATTGTACTGTTGGTTCTTTGAATTCGACGATTCTAGAAGGGTACCTTTGTGAATAAAATTTTATTAAAAAACTATACTACAGCAGCTTTTTTTCAATAAACTTCGATATTTAAATAAAATAAAATTCAAATATATTGATTGATATAAATTCCCTTTTTTTTTAATTATTTAAATTTAAATTTAAGATATGGAAATAACAAATACGACCAATATATAATTTATCTTTAATTTATTTTGTTTTATTTCACAATTTACACGCTTTATTCAATTACAAGAAAACATTTAGCTTTGTTTTTTAATTTTATAAATCTCATCAAATATATTTACTTTAACAGTATTAGTTATAATTAAAATTGCAACCTAAAGATATTATTGTTACCAAAAAATCGAATTTGAGGCTAATTGAGAAATCTGAAAATACTCATTAGACAACGTAAAACAGTAAAGCGACATAATTGCAAACCTAATATAATATTAAAAACAAAAAACAAAAAAGTGTAGCGCAAGGCTATGACACAGACGCGGTATTTGAGCGACGCTGGGCGATGCTTCGCTTCCGGCGGAATTTTTTTAACTTAATTTTACGTTCCTGGACCAAACTAATATGACGTGAAAGGTTTTTAAAAAGTTTGTTAGGGACATCCTGATTCGCATTCGATTATGTTTTATGTTTGTATACGTATTTTTATCGGGCATAAAAAGTATTACATCGCTTACAGTTATGGATATACGCATAGGTAAATTCTATACATAATACGCATTTAACTTTAGAAGAGCAGTAGGTCATTAACTTATTAAGTAAAAAGTAAACCGACTTCAAACATTAATATCACCAGTCGAAACAAAAAATAAACTGTTAATTTGTTTGTAGTCGATAGCCATATATTTATTATGTAAGGTTCGGATATTTGCTATTTATAGACTAAGCACTAAATCAATAATTTAAAATATGTATCTATCTAACACAAAACTTACTAGTTTCACGTATATACATATGGTATACGGACCGAAATTTTCCCTGCAACGAAAGGGCAGTTTCGATGTAAACAGGAAGAGAATATTCGTTGTGTACTCTGCACCGGCCCGGCCAGAGCAAATATCTATCGGAAGGCAATGCGAGCAAATAAAGTAGAGAGCCTTTTTCGCGTCTACTTGCCCATAATGAAAGGTAATCATAATCGTAAAATGTTATGAGATATTTTTTGACTTAGATTAAATAATTAAAAGTGCAATTTTCTCACGCCTTGGATAATTAACAGTTCACGCCAGACAATGCTGCATTTGCATGCTTCTAAACCAGGTCTACCACAATGGCAGTGGCACATTAGCATATATAAAAAAAAAAACAAAATTTTGCATTGTCTGACGTGAACTGTTTATTAGCCAAGGCGTGAGAAAATTGCACTTTTAATTATTTAATCCAAGTCAAAAATATCTCATAACATATGGACTTCGTCCTTCATATAAGCATTAAGCACTTCGATCGATAAATAGAAGAGATGCTGATTGGATCAATCGCTGCAGTAAAAAGTACAAATGACGCAGCTTGTGAATAATAAGTGCAGTGTCACGCCAGAAAAGTCTGCATGCTTTTCCTTTCCCGAAAGTGGAAAATGAGAAATTTTCAACTTCAGTTAAAATTATTTTACAGAAAGTAGCCATGAGAGTTAATTTGATTAACTCAGTGCATGCCTATCATGAATTAGTACAACTATATTTCTGCTTTTGTCATAAGAGACGATTTAAAAGCGTATGGAGTTCCACTTATTCATATTGAGCAGAGACATACACATAGAGATATAGACTGACATTATTATATGTACTATTGTTAACTTCCAAATTCAACTTGGCTTTATTAATGCACGGCGCATAAATGGTTTCACCAGTGTAACGCTATGTAATATGGACATCGAATCCTGACTGGGAATCCGGCTGAATATAGATTTGAATGACAGGATTGATTAAATAACTTCGCTGCGTGATTTAATTGCTTTGCTTCTGACCGCACCGTCCCCCTTCTCTCGCAGTTATGACGATCACTCTGGGAATTTTATTAAGCTGAAATGGACATCGCATTCCATGGAATAATTAGCTATGGGATCAATGAGTTAGTATTCACTTAATATGATTGAATATTTTAATTCAATTTTAATCTGATTGCTAAATAAGCTGCTATGAAGTTTGGACCATGGTGACTTTGGCGGAAAAGGTAAGCGAAGGTGTATAAAATAACAACTTACTTTGGTCATTGTATAACGTGTCTTTTTCTTATATTCTCTTCGGCATGATATAAGAACTATATATATGATGTAAGAAGAAAGAAGAAGACGGCAATATAAGAAATAATGTCACCACAAATATTGCCAGACCTTTTGCATGGTTCCAGGTCTACCACACTGGCAGTGGTACATTAGCGTAAATAAAAAAAAAATTATTTGTTGCTATTTTGTTGCTAATTAGTAACCAAGAAATCAATGTGGTTTGAGCAAACCTATCGTGAGAAATCGACAACCCTACTAGCTTGATATCACGCTAGCATCGGCAATTACTATATTGATATATAGTCGATCAAACGAGTAGGAGAATATTTGAAACAATTTATTTTCTGAAATGTTTTATGAAAAAATTAAAAAAAAATTACTTCCGATTTTTTTAAGGTAGAAATAATCAATTTTTGTTGTTATTTACAAGGCTATATAAGGTTTATTGTCTTAAAAAAAACTAATAAAAAGCACCAAGAAGGTTATCGGTTCATTTTTAGTCACCGTAATTTGAATACTCTAATATAGAATAGACAAAAACCTAGTATTTCATAAAGCACAAGCCAACGCAAGTGTTAAATGAACGTTGAATCCACATTTACTGAAGAGAATTTTCATTCCGACCGTCCATTTGCGAAGTTTTAAACCGACGCGACAATTAGGAGTGAATGAAAATCGACATGAACGTCTGGTTTAACTAACTTAGTGGCTGGGGCTAATATAAGCGTGTTAATTGCCTGAGCGCTCGATCTCACGCGAAATGGTGGCAATTAACGTTGCTGGATTAAACTTGAAGTATCATTGAGATGTTATGACAAACTCATTCTCGTAATTAAAATTTTCACTCCTACCTATTTTGTTATTATTCCAATTGTAGCTGGTAAGTTTTATCCGTTAGGCGTTACTTACTGTTTCATAAACTATTAATAAAATTGTTATATTTTTAAATAAGTAAATAGTACACGGAAACACATGGAAATAATTAATTAACTTTTTTTATGCTTTCAAGTTGTGAAGCAAAATATATTTTTTTAGAATATGATAAATTTAATAATTAGTCGTCGAGGCAACCCATAGCGTAAATATAAAAAGAGCGTTATCTTTAAGTCCATTGATGCAGCATAACATCTCTGTGAAAGCAAGCATCCTTCGAGCAAACATCCATGCATTTATAAAATATTTATGTTAGCGCTGAAGCATCTCTTGGAAAATCGTCTGTGAAAATTAGGTACTAAAATATCTTTTACCATTTTAAAGCTTCTTATACAATATTATACTAATTAGTGAGAAAATTATGTAGCATCATTTTTCGAAACAAGTTCTTTTTCAAAGTAAAATAACTTCATACATTTTGTAGATATATATTTTATACGTTAGAATTTATCATATTATTCACTGTAACACAACACATATATTTCCATAACTCCACTTTGACATTGGTCTCCAAGATAAAATAAGTACTTAACGGGGTTAGCATTTAACCTTGCATTAATTTAAATTCAAAATGGCGACCAAGTTAAACTAGGATAGCCGCCATTTTAATTTTAAGTTACCATTTTTCGGCCAACGTTTTTGGTGTTTACGATTTTTTTCTTGGAACTAATGTATAAGATCCTATGCTTCGGTAAAAGACAGCTGAGTGTATAATAGCTTTGTCTGCAGTTTCAAGATGGCGGCTAACGCAGTGGTCGAATTTGATTGTAATTTTGAATTTAGACTCCCATTGATTTCCCAAAAGGAAATTAGTTACTAAATCTATTGCAAGGTTCGGCCCTTTTTTCGACTAACCCTACTGGGCTATCAGTCGGATAAAGTCGCTAAAAGCTCGCGCGAGGCTTTCATAAGTGAATGCGCTCATCGCTTATTATATCGCTAAAATTTAGGCAGAATTAATGGTACAAAATAATTCGTGTAGTGTTTATTTTTAAAGGTCTGCTTTATATTTTAACTAATTTTGGATAGGTATAAAAAATAATAGGTATAAATTTAAAAATGAATTGTCATGCCATGTTGTAAACTAATATTCTGTGCTTCCTGATACTCTCCACTAATTTTAATAGACGCTTCCGTCGACAGCGAGGGGTGGCTGACGTGCGGATCGATGTCCCTGAACAGGCGACGCGGGCATTAAATATTCGGACGCATTTCTGCTCTCGATAATGTTATTATGATTCAATATTGTAGTGCGATATGCAGCTTTTTGGTACACACATACAACTAAGTTATTATTTTGATTTAACCATAATATTTTATATTAAAATGCAACCTTACAGATTAGGATGAACAATTAAGAAACATTCAAACATTTAAACAGCCCGTTCTGTGTAATCGTATTTTGGTACAAAGAAGAAAAAAACTTCATTTTCGGATGATTATTTAACGGATCAACTTGCGCTGCTAACGAGCGCTGTCGTGTTTGTAACTATGAGGGGAAATATCACTATCTTGCCTTTTTTCGGGCAAATTTACGAAGAACAATAAATAATTGACTCTTGATTGTGTATCAGTAGGTCAGATTTTTGAATTGATAACCTTAACAAAGTACCTTTCACATACATTTTTTTAATCAAAATTTGTTTCCTTAAGTGTTATGCCTAAACATTTTTAGTTGGAGTATTTCCTCGACAGAAGGTCATAGGTATTTAGTTAAGATTAAAAAGTAACACTAGATTATTACATGAAGGCGTACAATTTGAAGATTATTAATTTCATTGGTCACGAATTTATTTTGTATCAAGTTCTTGCATTCATCTACTAAGGAATACCGGCCAATTTTGGAAACTCCACGAAACTTTTGTTTACTCGTACTATCCTTACCGTTGGGCGCGCAGTCAAAACGAGTTTTTGGAGAACGGATGTACGTGGATTAGGATAGGTTAGTTTAAAAAATTTTAATGACAATTTTTGTTATCATTTATCTGTTTTTTTATATTTTTTACTAAGCGATTAAAATTATTGTTTGTATTAACATTCATTATACAGACAACGTTAGCTAGTTTTTTTTAAATTATGCATTGAAGAATAGTTTTTCCACTCCACGAGTGATGCACAATTGATAGACTGTACCTATCATTTCTCTCACCCATGAGCCGCGGCGTTTTGTAATCGCTGCATCCCTCAATATTCTATGGTGATAGAAAGAGACATTCAGCTGGCGCCAATCGATACCGTTTAGTGGGTATTAATGTGGGGCGCACACGAAAACAAATTTGCTTTTCTGCACTTCGCAAGTAGGCTAATTATGATTAAACGTATTGGTTCTTATAATATGTTAAAATTATATAATGTTTTTCTCTAAAATTTAAGTTTTGATTAGCTAAATCATTTTCTGCCAAAATACTCGATAGTATTCTCAGGACTCACTATGAACCTCTAAAAATTGGATAATAAAAATAGGATACTTTTGATTTTTTTTATAATGAAACTTTTCAAAACACTTAAATTTGCAAACCCTTAAATTTTATTCCTACGCATAGGTGAGTGAATTGATTAGTGAGACTTTCACCGTGAGTGCATTGATTTATTAGGGGGGGTTATGTTCAATGACCCTCGCTGTTGCCTGAAGGGTCAGTAGAGCGGAGATCGATTTCGCAAACAGCTGACAGCGTGATGGCTTAAACAATCGATAATAAGCTTAAAACACAACATAATTTTTTTTTGTAAATATTGAAATAAAAGTTATGTACTCGTATTTTAACTTTAAAAAACGTTTATAACGTACATGTAGTCTATGGTCTGAATATGATCATGTGGCAATATTTGAAATAGGTAGAAAATAAAAATGTATTAAAAAAACATCGGATGTTCACTTTTGAGAGTATGACATTCAATAATCCAAAACTAGAAACGAGTCTTATAAGATTAAAAAAAAAAACAATTTTTATAACATAGTAATAAACTAATTAACTTTTTAATCTATAAACTATTTAATTTGATTAACATTATCATATCTATTAATATATCTTATAGATTCTACATGAGATTACGTGTAATTTCAGTACCAAATGGATACGCAATGAAATATAGCCTAAGTCAGTCAGGGATTATGTGGCATTGAATATAAAAACATTAATATTTGCAATAGGGCTTCCTAGCCTCGCTGTATAGCTGCACTGCATAGCTTGGTACACCATTACACGCAGGGATAATAATTAAATTTTACACCACGGGTATATGGTTTCCAGGGATGGAAATAAATGTTATAGGTGCTCTCAAGTGTCATGCATAAGTGCAGTATAAAATGGGCACATCATCTTGTTTTATTAAAGAATATTATGTTGTTATCTTATTACAAAAGTTTTAGAAATACTAGTCCAATAATTTTTATTGTTAAATACAACAGAAAAACTGTGATGGTTGTCAGTATATAATTTTTGTCAACGAAATAATTTGTATAAATCTATATATTTTTTTTTTAAATCCACAAATAAGTACAACGCCATATATAACAGACAAATAATTTCTTTGTTAGAAGTTAAAGCAAAAGTAAAAAAACTAAGCAATACTTTTTAATTAAGCATCAACGTTCGAAATGTAATTATTCTGACAAACTCATTGTAAACATATTATAAAAAGAACAAAAAAAAAACACCTGGAAAGCGCGCAGACAAAGTGAATGGAAACCCGTTTTTACAATTCCGTTTTACGGCAAACACCGAATCCCCTAACTTACGTGTCGCATTGAAGCGTGCCGGCGGCAAACTTTTATCATGAATTGTATAATATTATATGTCAAAGTTCGATTTGATTCAAGCATTTTTTTCTGGTAAGGATTCCGGAATTTTACTTAACGAAAGAAGGAATAGCCGTCAGTTTATTTTTTATTTTTTATTAACACACTTTGACTCCACAGACATGATGTCCGTGCCTTTTATTATACATATTTTTTTTTTAATTAAAATTGTTCGGTTAAATATACAATACCCGGACAATAATGCTTACACAAGTTTTTTTTTAAATAATATTAGCTACTTACTATTCATAAATATTGTTAATTGTAATATTACGCT
>DWFC01000472.1:0-10815 GCA_018247075.1 Hasora chromus | reverse complement strand
AGTTAATGTTCATGTTATTATTTTAAACGATCCTCAATTGGTATCAACCCTTTCTAGTAGCCTTCAAAATGGCTTGTAATGATAAAAGTGGGAGTTAACATACTCGATAATCAACGAAATATCCTATACAATTTTAATAAATTGTCAAGCTTCAAGATTTCTTTGTTCTGATGAGACTCACTAGTACTGGAGCTCCCCTTCAGAAAACCACGGGAATATCGCTCCCCGCTCGAATTGTAATTGAACCGTCTTAGATCTGTCTCCTCGTAATCCATGCTTATAATTGATGCGACAATGTCAAATAGGCCCCGATACAGCTAATCGGAAAAATACAAATCCGTAGCAACATGATCGATTGGTGCTGTCGCGTCTAAACAGATAAACAAGTCACTTTGTGTTGCGAATGGGCTCGAAGATTGTTTCGTAAAATTGTTTCCATATAAATTTTTATAACGACTTCAATAAGAATGTGAAATTGGAGCAGATATAATTGTTTTAAGACCAGAAAATGGTCGCTGATCCTGAGATAGTAGCTCCTTAGTGATAGTAGAATAGATGATAAATAATGATAGTATCACGATAGATAGATTGGTATCTGGGTACTTGGTAGTAACGATGATAATTGCAAAGGTCTTCCTTGGTAGTAACGATGATAATTGCAAAATTCCAAAAACTTATTATGAATTTACTTTTAAAATAAGTTGATCAATTTTAAGTTTATTCTTCTATGACATCTAGTAATAAACACTGCATATTTTTGGTGTCGTTATATGGTTGTCATTAACTGCGACCTTTACTATCTTTATTAGGGAGTCGATAATAAAGAGGAGACTTGGAATATGCAAAGCGCTTAAGACTGGCGGTATTTAATTGCCCTTGAAAGGGGCGACAAAAAATAAACGGCCGATATAAATAACGGTGCACTTTTCATAATCGCAATTGTCGCCGGGAGAATATTTAGTGCGCAGTAAAAACGTCCCGATTGTGATCCCGTGGGATGGTGGGGGGAAGCTTAATAGTTGGGGGCGAAGTACCAAGACGCGCTGCGAGATGCACACGATTAATCAGCTAACTAATTTACAGGTGCGACCATTTTGTAGGTGATTTTTAATAAGAAATTACGCTTATGGTAACCATAAAATAAAATTTGAAATGCCCTGCAAGATTTTGTACTTGTGAAGGCCAGATTTTATTGTCAGTAAAAAGATGCTAGCTAATTTCTAGATATATAATGCATTCTGTAATCTGCTATAATACCTAGGTACAATACAATAGGTAGGTACAATACGTAAGTTTCAAAGATTAATTTTGAAATCAAGATAAACAAATGGATATTCTTAAATCCGAAACAAAGAACGTTTATAGGAAGCCAAAACTCACAAAGAAGTAAGGAAGCATGGCGTCGGGGAATAAATTTTATTTATCAAATAAAAAGGATGGCGCGGTCGTTTTTCACCGCGTTGGGGACATTATCGCTTCTTTTAATTATTATCTCGCCGATATTCCGCGCGACGTTCACAATGCCTAGCTGCGTTTTGACATGATCCCGCAAATAAAATGCATGGAACGATACGCAATTTTGTAATAGTAGTACTAACTAATTCACATATTATGTGTAGTTAGGGTAACAAAATGAATTCTTAAACACATTAGAAAAAACAATTCTTCTATTTAAAAGTATTATTAAAACAAAATTATAAGGTGGTAGGTATTTTTAGTGTGTTTTTAAAGTAAAAATGAAAGAAAATTTAACTTGCTTCTTAAAGATTTTGGTATACCCGAAGGTTCGCGGAAACGTAAAAACATGCTGGCGTCACTTGAAAAATATTGTTTTTTTACTATCCAAGGGGATAGAAACATAAATTTCGTGTTGAGATTTGGTTAAATGTAATTATGTGTATAAAACGGCAAACATTTTAATTCAGTGGCAGTAGGGCGGTGCGCCCTAGCCGCGGCCTTTAGGAAATGAAAGAAAAAAGCGGCGGAAGCTGCCCCCTCTTCCTCCCGACTCGCCGGCTTGTGGCTTTTTAAATGGAAATTTATTGTTAAACACTTCGTCAATGCGCTCCAAGAAAACGTTTTTAAGATTTTTATACCCAAATTGGAACCTCTCAGAATCTGTTGCCAAGTTTTTAATGGCTCGGCTACACCGATGGTTAGCTAAGCCATAAAAATATTTTTGGCTGCATATCGGTGACCCATAAACTGTTTTATCACAACTATAATATATTGTTTTTAATTTATGAATAGCTCAAATTTGTATGATTGAAACATAAATCGTGTAATTTTATTTCCGGCAGCTATCATCGTTAGCCTGTGAGTTAATAATAGGCGGTAGGGGTAAGTGAACTCTTGCAAAACTCTGAGTGGAGTCCATAAAATTTACTTCAACTGAAAAGCTGGCCGCGTTCCCCACAATTGAAAAGCGCGAGGGAGCGCGCCGGGCAGATAGGGCACTTACTGTAAAAGTTAAAGCTAATTGCCCTTAAGACATATTTTTAATTTCATTGCCCATTCCTTCTTTCTTAGTGTTTGTCGGAGTTTACTAACTCGTGGTCGCCGTCAGGCAGGGGGAGCGAGTAATTGCCATTTTTGTAAGATAAGGTCACAATTTAAATGTCGAACATATTTTATGTGTTTAGAAGGGAAACAAATTTTGGAGGTATGTTTAATGAAGTTTATAGTTACCCCCGCATCTACGTATAGATTTATTTTACCATAAAGCGTGGGAGAATCTTTGCTTTACGGTTATGTTTTGGGTTTTTATTCAAATCCTACTAGTTACATTGAAGCACGTGGCTCAAAGCGCTGGCCAGTAGCCGCAGTCGCCTTTATGTTTCTCCAAGTCCATTCATTCTGTCATTTCATTTTCATAAATGAATCATTCTTCATTTGAATTCGGCTCGGAATTGTGAGGTTTTTTCTTGAGCCGCTGACCTGCCCACCTTGGGGGTCGTAATGACTGATGGTGTTATAATGTTTTATTTTTCTTTAATATTCTTATCACCGACTATTGTAGGCGGTGAAGATCTAAGTGACAGAATGACTAAGTTTGCCAGAGATTATTATTATCTGTATTTATTGAATTTCAGCTACCTGCTACTTATTAAAATAATTATAGATTAATAGTAGTGTAGAAATAACCTTCATTGGACAGTAAACGTTGGTATTCATGAATTTTAGTGTTGAGTGGATGTGGATTTGTGTGGACATTGGTATTCATGAATTTTAGTGTAGTGTAACTGTAAAGTAACTGTAGCTTTTAGGTAACTTCAGATCTAGTGCTACTGGGTTTTGCAAAAGCTTATTAAATTGTACGTACCTCGTACCATACTACAGAATAGCCATATTCCCATCATTTAGCACTTTCTATCAGAGAGGCGGCAAGAAACTGTTTAGCGGGCGTGACACAGAAGTCAACTGTCAATAGATGTCGCTGACAGCCTTGATGAATGAGTGCGACCGTTAGAAAGGTACATGCGCCTGCGCAGCGCGTCGTCATTAGCTTCATTCACACACGGGGAGATTAAAAGAAACAACCCGAGGTTTCCCGATACAACTAAACGGAAGTCTATACAAGCGGTGGTATGTGGCATGCAACGTACCTATCTATACTTCTTTCCTTTGTCTATTCGAATGAACTCAAAAGATACGTTTAAATGGCATTGCTATTTTTGTATCGACTGAATCAACATTTTGATGTGTCTACGGATTTTAGAGTAGTATGCGGATTTAGTTATTGGTAATAGGTTTTCAATGAAATACAAAGAAAATAATATTTTTCGTTTAAGTTATTGACTCAAGGATTTCAATGCTTTCTAAGTTTTCCCTTATTTGTGTTGTGATAAATGGTGTAGTGATAATAACATTAAATTTTTATGTTATTCAAAAGAGATAAGAAAATATTCCACATTATAAATTAACAAATTATACACAACAGGGCCATAGTTAAACAAAGCAATTGTATGTACAAGACATTCCAAAAGTTTATCGTTGCAAGTTGCGCAAAGAGCGGTAAAACAAAACCCTGCGATCCCGCGACCCGCCTGATATCGATATGAGTGACTTGCAGATACCGCCCTTTGTGGAACGCCGATACCGTGGACAACTAGACCCCACCGCTCCCCTATTCACCGCTGTTTGCCTAACAAACATTGTCATTACAAACATTTTGTCTACTTACGACCTAATCTTACTTAAGTGTCGAAATAATACTCCGTTAAATAAAGACAATCTATCAACTACTTATTTGTTGTTCGTGATTCATGGTCGTAGGAAAAGTGAGCCGAAATATCTTCACTTAAACGATTTTCGATAAGTCGATTCTATAGATATTATAAAGATCAATTAAAAGTAGGATTTAATTGAGAAATATTTTTTAAAGTAACATGAGTAAGTAAACTCTATGAACGTACAGTACGATACATTTCAAAGCGCCTCTTTGACTTACGCCAGTAAATCTTGCCCGGGGACAGTAACGGGACATTCTAAAACTTTGTGCAGCCACAAAACCGGGACTGAAATTGCCAGGGCGATGTCCATAAACAAGTGGACGCGGCGCGATAGGAATATTCAAGAGGAAAGTTGGTCCAGTTCCCTCGGTCCACTCAATGGGCAACACTTGCATGGAACGGGCCGAGTTGGGGCGTACATCATGCCACACGTATTGTCCCCTTAATGAAGCTAGTTTGCGATGATAGTCTAAGTTATTGTTATCTAAGCGCACTTTGATGGCCCCTTAAGCGTTTCGCCGCTCCTTAAAGGTACTTTGAGTTTGGACGCTATAAACTGAAATGATTATATCAAGAGTTGTTTCGTTTCTATCTACTCATTATAAACAATAATTTTGTTATAATTTTTTTTTACTGCTTGTTCTTCTATACCTATATGTATTTCCAATCGAACTACTTTTGGGAAAATATTTTATTAATGTCAGCCTAGAATAATAATTATAATTACTTTAACGGGTGGTTTATTACATAAAACCTAAAATTTTGGAAGTTTCAGACCCAACTATGTTGTAACAGCACTGTACGACCACGCGTCTACGCGTCTAAACTTTCCCGAAACGATGTAACTGTGTATATGAATCCTATTATTTGCTACCATAAAAAGTTTTTATGTCACCTCATGCGCCGGCAGTTGACAGAAAAGTAATGATTTTCAAAATGGCCGATATTACGAATATCAATTATGTAACACCATCTATTTGTTAGATAAGGAATTAATTTAGTAAAATCACACGTCAATAGAAGGCGGAAGTTGTTACATTTCTTGTAGTTTTTAACTTATTTCAAAAAGACGCGATAGCCCCAAAGACGAGTTTGCCCCGGTTGACCCTACCTGTTATTTTTGTTTTGTTAGTATTATAAATTCAATCATTTGTATTAATATGAAATAAATAAATATTAAATTTAATTTAAATAAAATTATCCATCAATTAAATATATCTATAAAAAAGACATGAATAAATAAAAGAAAAACCACGTCGATCCTCTGAAGTGCTAAGAACCACGAGTAGTGTGTTATCGTTCTTTAAACCGCGCAGTCCTCCAACTGTCCATCGAAATACAGGTAAAAGCAACCTTGTTCTAACTAGCTGCCGTTTTGAAGACCCTATGTTTCGAGTGATTTTTACTTTTAACATACTTTTGACAATTGCCTAATAAAGCAAGAGTCCGTAACTTTGAAGACTTTCGTTTTTTGAAAAATCAACGAGTTCGATTACAGCTACCGAATTATTTTTTTAAATATCTAATGCAGATTTTGTTTTTATCAAAAGAAAGCAGCCACTCGATTGTGATAAGCTAATAAACATTTACAATAAGCAACAATATCGATACTGCTTTATCGACACGCTGCCGCGCGGCCCTAACAGAGCTTCGAACTTGCAAGTTCGGTCCGCCCGCCATTCGCTCTGTCGAAACGACGTAATGCGCACGCACTATGCGACAAACTCGAATTATGTAAACAGTTACTACTCTTGAATAAAACCAGCATCGAATTAAACTCACTTATCTCTACAATGACAATGTGTGCGTGTACAGTGTTCTGATATTCAATACGCGATCGATGTGATAACAAGTGTTGTAAACAAGTGAAAAGGGCTGAAAGATGCATACGTTTTTTCTGTGGTTGAACAGCAAGTTTCGTTGAGTGATAGTGAAAGACGTTGTCGATAGAATTGATTACAAACTCGTCGGATGTTAGATCTGTGCTGAATAACGTTCTAAATATAGTTTAGAGAAATTGTTGAAAAACTAGCGTTACGGCGGCGAGGGGGCACCGCAGTTTCGATTCGAATTTATTAATAGAATCCCGTGGGTTTGTTCCCACACAAAACTCCGATCGGCCGTGTTTGATATGCAACGTGAAATGCCTGAAGCTCTTTGTTTGTGGAAGCCGTACAACTGAGTGACACGTGCAAAACTGTCCTTGAAAACACATGCGGTTGCACCGCATCCAAGATGATGTGGCCCGCATCTCAAGCGAGCAAGGTACTCACCTTGCTGCTTGTTATCATCGTGGTATACTGCATTTACATGGACAGCTTCCTATTCCTCCGAATAAAGAACTATCGAATAGAAGGGTTTGATACGGTCGAAAACGTAACAGAATCATCGACGCATAAAACAGAGAGTTCGTTGCCGAACTACGAAGCTGTTACATGGGTACCCTGCAGCGTTAACCCTTTATGCCACCCCACTGTTAAGGCGTTAATGGTGGACCACATAAACCATTACATCTACGGGCCGCTCTGTGCCATAATAGACATAGGGTTAGGAATATCGGAAAAAGCGTTGTTTCTAACGCCAAACATGATATCCTTCTCTCACGTTATCGTGGCTTTCATCGGCGCCAAGTTGCTGACCTGCCAGAACTTAGCGGCGAGACGTATTGCGATCGTTCTGTTCCAAATCCGCATGTTCTTGGACGATTTGGATGGCCACGTCGCGAGAGAGAGGAAACACATCAAAGGGGAGAGGTCAGAAGTGGGATCGTTAGGGTACTGGGTCGATGGAATTTGCGACCTAATCGGAGTTATCGCGATGATGGCTGGCATTCTTCTGTATTTGAAGAACAACCCTCCAAGGAGAGGTTATAAAGGCACTCCGTCTAGCACTTTACCCTACCAGCAGTTGAAGGAAATCAATTCGACAGAGGACATCGAAAAAGACCATACAGAGAACGGTATATCGTATAAGACTAAAGTGACCTTCCAGCGAATAGTCCAAGTGATTGGACTGTTTTCTGGCCAAATGGTGCTATCTTCGTTAGCGTGGAACAGATATATAGATATCTACCAAGAACTATTAGAGAACTGTGTTGATTACGACGTGTTTAGACGAGAGACTACCTTCAGATCGGGGAGGTTTTTCTTCGCGACAGCATTGTGGAGGGTCGTGAATCCTCACAGTTATATACACTTGCTGTCGCTGGCTGTGTTCTGTGATAAAACGTGGGGGTTCCTGAGGGCGGTACACTTCATGGGGTACATCTGCCTGGTGATAACGGCGGCCACATCCGAGTATTTAGTTGATAGCATACATTCGTACGTCGTAGATGGCGCTTGAGTCATTTACTGTGTGACCGACTACATGTGGATATGTGTGATGGATAAGTGTGTCACGGCTGATGCGTCGTGATGTTGACTTTTTTTATGTCATACTACTACTATTCTCTGTGCAATCGACATATGCCTACCAACTTATACTTAAAAAGCAACTTTTTACGAAATTCTCTATCCGTCTGCGAATGTGCCCTTAAAATCGGGCAGCTGTTTTGAAGATTAGCTTGACGAAAAAGACATTATACCTAGGTAGGGACACATTATTTACCATACAGGCACTACCTATGTAGATATATTTTACAATCATATGCAAGTTAGAAATGTTTTTAATGCAAAAATACAAATATTTTTCAAGCTGGGTATTATTTACTAGAAATCACCTACATATAATTTTATCAAATAATTTTTATCGAAACCAATTTATTACTGACAACTAGTATAAGAAAAGTATTGAAAACGGACGTACAATTTAAAATATAAAAATATTATTATTTGAGAAGTATGGATTATGACGTATCAGCAAACATATTCACCAAATTCTTTAAACCTGCTTAACCATAGCAGTGGTTCCCAACCTATCTTTAACCAAGTACCAGTAACTAGAACCATAAGGTTCAAATTAAACATTCCGAAAGTATAAATTTAGTCGTAATAATTTTATACGTCCAAATTTTATTGCTCTAGCTAGTAGTCTAGTTTAGATTCTGAAAAATAAGTCAATCAATCAATACAAGTCATTGTATAAGTAATAAGTAATTATTATAGGACTATTTCGCGGAATTTATTTCTCGCTGAAATCTAAAATTCAGTGGACACCAGGTTGGGAACCCCTGTGGTACAGGCTCTATGCCTGCCAGGACCTGTTTCCTACGCACCGTTTTTGTAGGATTGTATTTATTATCCATGCCGCTTAAAGTAAGGTTAGGGCTGCCATGTATGAGTTTATGATATATCTTTATCGTAATTGTCAATACTAGAATCGGTTTTCTCAAAATTTCCAAATAAACGAGTAAAATTATTAAACTTAGAGACATAGTTATAGCGTTTCTATGGGGAAATCATTTGTATATGGTCACTTTAGTTTATCGGCCTTATGGCAACATACACATTTTTATATAAACTAAAAAAAATAGTACACTAATTAATTTTCACGCGTACTAATAGATATTAGTAAATACTTAGAATGCACGCAGAAAATTAAGTGACCAGAAAAGTGAGTGGCCTTTCAACTTTTTTTCAATTTGGGATTGTAAAGTAAATTTTATATTGATTTCTTTAATTTTAATTTGATTATTACCTGACGTCCAGAGTGTGTTAAAAATCCGGGTATTTTGCCTAGAAAAATTGAAAAATTATTTTATTGTTTTTTTAGGCTGGCAGCCCTGTATTCGAACAATCCATCCGTGCAATTGAACAATTGTAAATAATTGTGATTCCTAACAATAATATAACGTAGCATTTTAATAATTTAAACTGGTATCGATATTGTGATATAAGTACGAATTGTGCCAATAATAGGTAATGTTATATTTGAACTCGAGTGGCTGATTAATAATGTACTACGTACTGGATGCGATATTATTTAGACAATTTAAAAAAATTCAAAATTCTCGAAAAATCTCTTTAAAATGTGTTTAAAATATGCTCATTCAAATGACGCAAGAAAAAAAATCGTGCTTTATCGATTTTTTTTTGTTCGAGAGTTATGTCTTAAGATGACGCTAGTCGCTGCACTTTCACCGCTCTCCCATACAGACGCTTTTCTGAAATTACTATGAAACTTTATCTTGTGAGTCTTAAACTAAAATCTGTATCGATTGGTTACGTAGTCATCTATGTCGCTTCGTAATTAAAACACTAAAAAAGCGACTAGCGCCTACTTAAATGACGAAAATGAAGATATCAATATAATCAAATACATAAAAAACTCATGAGCGACAGATTTTCTAGGACAATAAATCCAGCAAAATTATCAAGTGGCGCGCCATCTTTTCATTTTAACTCCTCTAGTACGTAGTAAATTATACTCACAGTGAATGGTATATATTTTGTAAACGGTAATTCGACTGATTTTCGAGTAGGCTGTTTAAGGTAAATGAATAAACGATAAGGGAGGTAAACTTACGTAACTTAAGGATTCGTCGTGAAAATTTTCTCGTTTGTTTTTCTGAATAATATTTTCTAAAATATTAGAGTTAGTAACGTATTCAGTTTATTTCTTCGTTAATGTTTTGTTTTTAATATCTGTGATTATATTGTTTTGTTCAAACGGGTATGTGTATACTTAAAAATTGTAATTTTGACTATTTTTTTGACTTGTTAATGTCCTAGATGAAAACTTTATAACACACCAAGCCACAACGTTAACAAGGTTTATTTCGCAAAGCAAATACTAAATAAAAACTGGTACAAAATTCTGTAAAAATTTGAAGAAAAGTTATAAGCGATGCTACACTTCAATGCGATATAAAATCGGACGTACGCAGAAATTCTATATTAATTAAGATATTGGTCCGTTGATAGTTCCATTATAATTTTTCGACAAAAAGTATTTCTTACCAGTACATATTTTTTTATTTTTATTTATTTTTAGCCATTCCGCAGTGGTGACATTCAATTATGTTTCGTTTCGCTTCATGCATTTATTTTGTCGAGAAGTTATTTTTGAAATAATTAAGATTTATTATGAGTAAAAGATGTAAAAAAATAATTTATGTTTATTCTCTTGTTTAAATAAGTACAGAGTCTATAATAATATTGTCTTGGTATTGTGAAAGTTTCGATTTGTATCGACTCTAAGTTGGTCTATAGTCTATACTATGTGATTTGTAGGTATTGATATATCGATAAAGAAATGGGGACATTTAAACTATATATTCTTATGTAAATAAAGATAATAAATAATGTTACTAAGAGCCAATATCCTATGTATGTACTGGCTCCCCACTGCCTAGATATTTATAATTCCCGGGATAACATTTTGCCGGAATAAAAAACAGCCAAGGTCACTTCTATGTTTTGAACGAGCATGAGGAATCCACTTAATGGTAAGAGTCTAGTGCAGAAATTACCAAGATACATCAGATTAAAATGACCACTCGGTCATCTGTTGGCGTTGTAATTTTACAATGCCTTGTGTTTGAACATGTTGGCTACCACACAGAAAAGGTAGAGTGAACATTTGCTCTACGCCACAATTAGGTGTGACGATGCCACCGACTTAGTTGAACTGGAAACTTTATTGT